>PNEQ01070519.1:0-39148 GCA_003012365.1 Medauroidea extradentata
CATTATATTTACTGGTTTTCAAGTTTTGTATGAAGTAAAAACATGCAAATTTTGACTTTGAAGTGACACTACGGGAAAACTAGATGAGCTAATTTTTTTCCGTTAGATATAAATGTTCTCTGAAGTAATGTCTACAAAACTAACACTATTTTATACAAATATAAAATTATGAATTTTTCCCCACTTGAACGCCCTTAAGCGGTGACCATATAATTTTATTGGTGAAAATTTTGCAACTAAGTTCAGTGCAGGTCGCAATCTGAGTTTCTCATACATCCAGTTAATATATTTTGAAGTACGGAAGTGTGAAAATGCCGATTTTAGTCATGTTGGGGGGCTTAGAAACAGCGTTTTTAATGAGCGTGGCTTCTTAACAATGGGGTTCCGACCTTGTCGGAAGTTTATTTTCGTTTCGTAAGTTGGCACAATGGGCACACGTGAAAAAAACCTGTTTACGATCACACTACAACGCAATTGAAGCGTGGGGTAGGCGGCCCCCTTAAGCACTAAAAATTAACAAAATGTATCTGCTTTGTAATCGCAAAAGTAAAACTATGAGAAAGTATGTTCATGTTTGTGAGTTATTAATTATTATTTTAATTATTAATGAGTGCAATTAAATCAGCATTTTTAAAATGCATGCATCTGTTGGCAAATTTTTATGATATTCAACTGCTCAACTTTTGGCGTGCTTCAATTAAGGAAATCTCACCACTTTGTTTAAAAGTCGTTTCAATATAATGCATGTTATTTTCGAAATTACATCGTAAATCAGTATAATAAAATACATGTTAAGCCCAGTAAAGCGTACTTACATTCACTGAGAGAAAATCATTGTTCTCGGTACATTACTTCTGTTTAAAAAAGGGCCAACAATCCTGTTTGATTTTCGGCACTACCTGGATCGTTCAACAACAATACTTTCTGCAGAAGTAATAAAGTGTTCTGTAAAAGAAAGAAGAACTTTGCTCCTTCTACAGAACAGAAAACTGTTACTCCTACAGAACAAGTTATTGTAGGAACTATCCATATAGTACCAACAACAAAACAGGGCTGTTGTAACAAATGTAAGAAAAATATGGAAACGACAGCAATACTTTTCCCTCGGCGTTATTTTTAAAAGTTTGAAAAATTATCGTATGTGCAAAATTAATCTAAAGTGTCTCACACTTGGAACGACATAAATTGTTACGTGTGTAGAAACACTCAAGGCAGTTTTCGGGGAATGGCACGCAAGTAAAACCACTAATTTGAATGTTTTTTGTTCTCCTAATATTCAACATAAACTGGATGACTTGAAATAAAAACTCTACTTAAAGAATGAACTATAACTACGGGCACAAGTATCCCGCGTATTCGTCTGGTAGCAGCCTAGACTTCTCAGTCCTATACACGCACCGACAACAGTCGATTACTAAAGAACCGGAAACGTCGCTGGTTCATCGACCAGCAGGCTGGACTCCACAGTAGTGTATACAATATGTCCTCAGCTGCTTCTACATTGGCTGCTGCTCCAGTGAGTGGCCAGTTAGCAAGGGAATATTTTTGAAAGTTCATATAGACAACGTGCAAAATTGTTTAACTTTCTAGCAGGACTCATCTTAAATGTAAAAAATAAGAAGAATATAATTTTACTACAACAAGATGCGCATGTGTAAGATTGTCATTTTACAGAACAAACTCTGGAACTAGAACGTTTTGTTTTGAGATCAAGTTTTTCTCTCGGGGCACAACTTTTCTCGTAACATTCCACGCATCTAGCCTCCGTCGACGTATTTGTCTTCTTCTTCTTGCGACCGCTCAGATACTCCAGTGTCGCTTAGTTTAGCTGTTTCAAAAGATGATGTTCGCCGGGACGCGGTGCTCGCAGCGTGTCTAAGGACATCTTCGTAAGAGGTTTCTGGGGGAAATAAGATATAGCTCTGGGGGTGGGGTTAGCAACTTGGGGCGTGTGCGGATAAGATTCGGAAGTGCGGAGAGGTGAGGGTTGGCGACACGAGTTTCTTTCTTTTCATCTCGGCGAGTTTTCCTCGAAGGGGCAATATTGTGTTGGGCCCGGGGTGTGTGCGCGTGTGTTTGTGTGCGACCACACCGTCCTATCTGCTCCGATATCTGGCGGCCACCCCAGAGGCCGCGAGGGACTTAGGATGACCTCCGACCCCCTACCTTCCTTCTTAGACCACGCAAACACCCCCTTCCCACCCTCCTTCTGAGCTTCACGCACTTCAATATCCAGTATCTACGTCGGCGGAGATGGCGCGCGGCGTCACCTTTACCGTCCTTTGGCCCTTGGCGTCCTTCTCTGAACTGCTGCCAACGTGACGCTCTAAGCAAAGGGCAGGGACAGCATTAAGTTTTCGTGAGAAGGGATGATGGTTATTTTTGTTGCAATTTGCTATATACATATCCCTGCATAGATACACACACATACAAAGAATAATAATTGACTTTGTTTTCCTGCTAATATCGCAGTTATACTTCAAATCCTTAGTACTGTAGTCGGAAATGCGACGGTTTTCTCACAATTTCAGATTGGCAGGTGGAGAGAGTTTAGATCCCGGTATCTTTCCAACGCCGGCTACGCCTTTGCAAATGTGGAACATGGGTGCGGCATTTTAAGTAGTCTTTCTTAGATTATTTCTCATACCATTTAGTCGTGATTGTCGTAAATTATTTTGAATAAAGCATTCTTTACCTCAATAAATATTTGTAGTTCTTTGTAAACACACACATTGATTGCTTAAATATTTTAACTCGTGAAGCATTGTAAATAGGTAAATGCATACATATTTCCGTGATGCTAATAAAGAACAAATTGAAACAAACATAATAATCAAACATGCCGAACATATATCTCACTGAAGAAATACTTCGATGTCCCTTTGATGTAGTTAGCATGCGCGCTGTTTGATTTCCTTACGTAAGTATCTTTGTCTGAGCATTCAACACAAAATAAGTAGTCGTTCACAGCTCGGCTTATTGTGCGAGTTAACATTTGTGTCATACCTATTGACCATATTAATGATTTACTCTGCATTTTAAATAACGGCATTGATATTTTTGCTCCGACTGGAACACAAAATAACTCGTTTAATATTACGATATATGCGCACAACGTACCGTCTTTATGCTTCAGGCCATTCAAACTTGCGAAATCTAAATGACTATAGGTAAATAAATATTTATTAATTTTAATGTATTTTAAAAATTAAATTGATACTATATATGAGAAATATTACAGTTTCTTGCAGCCATAGTTGATAATATACTTTCTCATAAATTTTAAGTCAAAATTAAAGCAATTTCACACAAACGTTTAAATGCTCTCAGAAGGGAAAATCTATAATGAACGCAGAGAAGATTAGGAACGTGTTTGCCTACATTTCTTGCGTAGTGCTTAAGATATTGCGTAAAATTCTACGGTGCTGAAAATTTCATACAAAATCTACAGTTGTAAGGCGGGCAGCATTAATATGTCTTAATAAAGCCCATTCGAGACAGTTATCCCAATTTGATGCGCAAACATTTTTGGGATTGTTTTGCTTCTGGTGAACTGTTTGTATCGCATTTTTTTATTCCGGTGCAAGAGATAATGGAAAATCTGTTCCGTTTTAGTTACATGAATTGCTGCCCATTAATTTTCTACGAAATTTATATTGTGTTTTCCAATCTCATATATCTCGAACATGCCGCAACATTCAGTAGAGCGTGTGAAAGTGGTTGAGGGAATCCTTGAAAATACAGTCACGTAATCAAGCCAATCAGTTTAAAAATCTTGTCACAAATTCACATAATAGAGCAGTTTGGTGAAATTATCTGGCAACAAGAATGCTCGGCAAGTGCTTAAAAACCAACTTAATTAAATTTTTATAGTTTGATTTGCACCAAAAGACTGCAGCGAGATGCATGGAGAATATAATGTCAACAACGCTCTTACTTGAACATTCATCAGGAATAGCATCAGTCGCGAATCTGTTATCATATAAGTTTACTTTCTTTCTAAAATATCTGATTATTGTTACGATTGCATAGTAATGGATGAAGTTTCACTTGCACGATTATTTCAATAAGAGCAAACGAAACAATATTGCAATACATTTATTACGTTTTGTTTGTTTTGAAATTTACACCCTAGGGAAATTATCCGGCATGATCTAAAAGAGTGTACATAAAGTTGCCAGTCTGTCAGTATGTATGTAGGCCTACGTGTGCTATTTATAAATGTACATACGGGTAAATGTACACAAATGTACACACGCGAATATAATAAAATCCTCTATAACATTACATCGCTTATAATTTTTCCGATTTCATTTGATTCAATAGCGATGTAATCGAAATACTTTAAAATACATGGTTTTGAACCATCGTATTTGGAGTGTGGGATATTTACCAGCCAAAATTTTGGTTAAAAAATTCTGACATGTACAAAAACCAAACATTTTTTTTTATTAATATGACTTGACAAGTCTGTAGATGTCGATAATTGCTTTGGTGTCTTCCACTATAACACGATCCAATATACGAGCTATGCAATGAACATCATGTGTTGTAAACTGTAGTGATACAGAAATAGTGCGTGTTCGGACATATGTTCTTGTGACATTTTTGGTTATTATAAATGTGTGGTTTGCTCCCTCAAAATTCGGACACACAACTTTAAAAGAGTCTGTAGTGACCAAGTAATTTATCCTTCATTAGTAGAGCTCACGATTTTTCTCGAATAGAATTCTGCAACAATTTATTTCAATGCCTTATGTGCACATATGCAGCCTTGCTTCATGATCAGTGATTGGCTGTTTGTAACTCTCAGAGTCTAGGGTTCTACCCGCAAATCACAGACGTGTGGTGTCGCAGTAACCTTGTTCCTGCTGCCACAGTCAATTGTGCCACGTCTGTGCAATAATACATTCTGCTAGTAACCATGAAGCACAGCTTCATATGTGCACATAAGGCATTGAAACCAGCTATTGCAGAATTCTTTTCGGGAAAATTCATGGGCTCTATTCGTTAGGCATCAAACCTATTGAGTTCAATTACAAAATCAAATGTGTTGTCATATGACAATATCAATGTTTTACTAGAACATAAAATATGAAAATGGTCCATTCAAAGTAATATGGTGTGGTCTAGCTACGAGGGGCAGCAGTATATTTCTACCAGCACTTGGAGTTATTTTTTGTTGTTTAAAAGGGCAGGGGGAGGAGGGAGAGGGATATACAGAACATTTTCCTCTGCTATTATTCGAACACTTCCGCTGAATCTACTATGCTTGGGACATCCATTCGTTGTTTCTAATGTACGTTACTTCACTTACTATTTTCCATTATTATTTTACCACACTTGTTTTACAGATTTAAAATCTCTAATATATTATTGATATTCATAATAAAAAAATAACCAGGGAATATAAAAAATTCCGTCTACCAAACTAGATAGCAGTCACAGCATTTAAATAAGGCACATATTATATAATAAATAATTTCTCAAGTGAACGCAGCTATTAAAATTTCTATCAACAAAACGTTTTGTACTCAGGGAAAATTTATGTTGTGTCAGCAATAAAATATTTTGTCGGCATTCACCTTGTAAATTTATTGTGTGGCCATCACACACAAACATTTTGTGGGCATCACTGAAATATTGTAGACACCAACAAATTATTTTGTTTATTCCACAAAAAAAAATGGTAGGAAAGATTTTCTACACAAATTTTCTTTCAGACCTGTGGGAAATAATAACGTAAAAATATTCTAGCTTTAAGAATTTCATTTATAAATTGTAAATTTTTGTGTTTAAGATACATCCCATATTTTGATAGTTAATACAATAAAATTTCAAAGTTTCTCAAGTGGCAGTAAAATATGTGAATATCCTTAACCAAGCTTTGCACCTGATATTTGCATATTCTCTCACTGTTGAACAAATTCTTTACATATAATGATTATCTTTAACTTTTAAGTTCATATTGGTACAAAAGTTGAAGGCGGCGGTGCTTTCAGTGGTAATTATCGGCAACGCGACTGCCACAGAAGTACTAATTATTGTCTGCTGGCCTGTAATTACTGGGAGCGTTTATGGGCATTAAATACGTCAATCTGCACAGCCTCGTATATCATGGCTAAAAAGAAGGCCGGAACATTGAGCATTGTTAAAGCAAAGCCATTTGTTCCAGCAACTTTAATGACTCGGTGCACAAGAAATATGACCAACGTTGTCGGGCTTACAAACGTATTGGCTAGTACGCAAGCCTTGTCGCATTCGAATATGTGGCCACGCACTTCAGGTAATCATCTTTCGTGCGTAGTAAAATAATAGACGGCTTGCTATTAAAAATGAGAGAATTTCAAGGCTCTTGAAAACAAGAAAAAATCTTATTTTTACATTTCCTCTCAAATCACTCTCATTTCGGTTTTTCATGTTTTCCCGAAATCGATCCAGGCGAAGGCTGATATGGCTGCTTAACAAAGGACGTAACCAAATCGTTGCCCCGTTCCTGTTTCTGAATAAACTAGTTTATTACCGTCTTTAATGATATAACGACAACTAACTAAACTCGCAGGTTGTGACTTGAAATTACATCCAGAAATATGTATTGAAATTACACTGTTTTCGAAACGCCTGATGACCACTCACCCAAAATTCGGATTTTTACTTAATTTTTCTGGACGCACAATTAATATATCTTTTCATGTAGCCTATAGCTAAAGGAAGTACTGCTGGGAAAATCTATTGACTAGTTCAAAACAAAATAATGCGTTTAAAGAAAAGGTCGTTTAATTATCTTCATTATTTGAGATAATGTTTTCTATTGAATCAAGATTTGATTTTAAAAATTGCAGAAAATAGTAATATATTATTAATAATCATGACGTAAAGTATAATACTCATCTGTGGACTTGCTGTAAACATTAGAACATTTTTGAGCAATGGAAAATATTTCCTTTTTTTTTTTTTAACTGGAATATTATACTATTATTTTGGCAAAAATTTTGTGCATTTCCATTAAAGTTTCACGAAGAATTGCTGGGTATTTTTATAATTAAGTGTCGCTGCACAAATATTCGAATTCCTTTATGTAATTTTTGTACCCACAACAGAACATTTTCAAAGTATAGATTTCAGTTAAATAGCACGCCTTTTTATTCAAATCCGACTGCAAACATTCAGAATTACAACGGTAAGTTAGTAAATAAAACGTTAAACAACAACGCCGTAGATAGCACATGTATAGGATCAGTGCTGGTGCGAAGTTCACACATGTATTCACTTTGTGGCTAATCCGCAAAAATTGTTTTTATTTTTTTAGTTAGTAAGTTCTTCGTTTGTTGTACTCGATGGTCGATCAAATATAACAGGATAAAATGAATCTTATATGAAACCTAACTGCACGAAGTCGTTTTCTTGACACGAATTCAATTATTACACGGTGCAGTTCGTAACGAATCTTGTATCGAATCGGAAACTTGCCAGGAAACGTGTAGCTGTATTTTTGCGTACCGTAAAACGGGGTGAATAGAAACTCTGGGGTAAATAGAATCAAAATTATAAATACATTCCTAGCTAACACCTTTTGTTTAATATATATATATATATATATATATATATATATATATATATATATATATATATAAAAACTACTCTTCATTAACTTTTTTAACTTGCTTACCTAAAAACACAAATTTTAAAACAGAATTAATATAAAAAATTTAGCTTTAAAATTGTGTATCTATTCACACCAGTGTTTCTAATCACCCCGTTTTACGGTACTCTTTGATGGAAGGTAGATATGGTGGAGTGTATTTGCATGCTATGAGAGTTACTACCGAGCAAGTACGAGAGACAGAAATATACAAGAACACAAAAGTAATCAAGAAACGAATGCAAAATGTTGATGGGTCAACTGTTTTTTAGTGTCCTAGTGTGTAGATATAATATTTAAAATAGAGCATTAGTAGAGGCATTGTCCTTTGCACACACAAGTCTCGACTATTCGTACATTGTCTGCTGTTCCACTGAGTAGCAGCTAGTTGACAAATGGTCGGGGCTTGTTCATGCACAGTACAGTACACACTAACATGTTGATAATTAAATCCGTGAAATTTTCCGGCTCCTAAGCATTAGTCAGGTGGTGATTCGAAAACCTGTTCAGCTGTTTTCATATACATTTTTATAGCGATGACGGCAGAATTAAGGCTTCTCTGGAATAACCTGTCACACGATACTTGTTGCAACATAAGTAAATACAATATTTTAAGAATTTTGTCCATATGAACGAGTTATGGAATATCGTATATGAAAGTTTTTAGTTTAATGAATAATCAGAAGCTACAGGGGCTGTGGCGGCCGAGTGGTCAGACCTCTCGCCTCCCACCGAGGCGATCCGTATCCCCGGATTTTAGCGTGTGTGAACCGTGTTGGACGATATAGTTGGCAGGTGGGTTTTATCAAGGATCTCCCATTTCCTCTACGCCCTTCTCATTCCGGCATTTCTCCGTCGTAGGGCCCTATTTCATCTCATGCTCAGGATACGCGTATTGTCCACAGACTCCCATTCATAAATACGGCATTCGGGATGTGATAATCTGGCACTCTGGTGGCCTGCTTATATGATAGTATTTTATTTATATCAGAAGCTATTCTTAAATAAATATGATCCGTTTGAAGTGTAGCCTATGCAATATTTCATAGAGGTTTTGCTACTAGGTGGGATTATTTACAAACCAAAATTGTTACTATACTATTTGTAATTTTAAGCACCTTTGTTCTGAAAAGCAGAGAAAAGCATGCGAAAATGACGGCAAACCAATGTTAACGAAAACAATTTCTATATGCATTTTTAATCCAACATTTTTGTGAACTTTACATATTCGTTTTTGTATTACGATAGTAAATTAAAAAATAAATCATATTATCATAAATGACTGGTATTATGTAAAGTGACTAGCGTGACAAGTTAATTCAAGACTGATTTTACATTCGAAATTTCGGTACTCCTTAATATAATAATATGAAACATTGTTTTTCAAGCTTTTGTAAGAAATGTGTAGTTTTCCACGCAAAAACACAATATATTTTCAATGAAAAATACTTCGCAAATACTACTTTAACCGACTTTAACCTTTCAAATAAACGTTTCTACCGTACCTAATCTAAATTTACAGATTATCATGGTTGGTTTAATTGAAGTTAAAGCCAATAACAGGAACGCACACGTCCAAAACACGGTTGTGAATGTCAGCAAAGACGATCGAAAAACGCCGGTCAGCGCGTTTTCTCGGGGATCTTCCATTTACATTGCATATTCATTCCGACGGTGCTCCACTCTCACGTCATGCCAACCCTCACCAGCACTAGAAAACTAGATATTAGGTGCTGGCTAAAATAACCTCAGTTTCCGATCGGGAACTGTAGGGTTGGTTCATATACTCACTCTGAGTACTATCCACAGTTAGAAAAATGCTGCTAAGTTGCCATATTTAGCCTACACCACAAATGGATATGGCAGCGCTTTCAGCTGGCAGTCATTCGAAAGATATTTGTAGAATGAGGAAGTTGGACATGATGCCAGACAAATGGCTGTAGACAAAGCTTTCGAATGACGGCTAAATATTCGGCCTTTAGTGAATGAGAAATGCAAATAGCATACTAGAAATAATATGGTTTGGTAAGTAATTTCTCATTTTTATTTTGTAGTACAAACTGCTTGCAGGCCGTGAAAGTATTATTATTGATCATTTTATTTTTCATGATTGTCTTGGATAAACCCTGTTACTGTTTCTTTAATTAGTGCACTATTTTTTTCAATACGCCTTAAAAAGTGTAAGTATTTAATAAAGTAACATAAATAATTTTGTTCGGTACGGGAATAAAATTAATTGTGTACGAGTTCAACCGAGAAGAGCTGAACCGTGTAGTGTATAAGCAAATTTAATACAAAATTAATAAAATTAATTAGATTAACTGTCGGACTTGGCGATATCCCGCCCTTGGCAAAAGCCAAAAATACAATAATGTTGCACGTATTCGTTTTTTTTGTTCAGTCGAGTGGAATATATTTGAATAAGTTTCATTGTTTTCTCGTTAGCGTCTTCAGTTTTCAGTACAAATTTTAACTTTTTTTTTTAATTTCCACACAGAAAACCTTTAAAGTATTTAGTTTGTGACTATGTACAAATAATTCGGAATATCCCTAAAATCCCTTAAATTTATTTACGGATATTTACGCAATCATTGCAAAAAGCACCTCTATATATCACTCGGTTCGATAGATATCGAAGTTTTATCTAAGTCTTATTCCACGTCTTGTCACCTCTGTATGGATCGAATATTCAACGCAACTAGCTTGTTGTTTTTTAGATTTATTTGCGATTCACTGAAATCACTTTTCACCCCTTTTCACCATTTTTATCGCATTTGGTGTCGAGTTTCACAAAAAATGAAATAATGTTATTATGTAACTAAGCATCATCCTTGATGCAAAATGGCGCTGACATCTGAATGTTAAGTGGGATCCATAATGTATTGAATATAAATTGAAAACAAATTTAAACCATGGTTTCCTCGGAATAGTCGAATTTGGGAAAAAGTGCTAAGAATACTTCGATATCTCGAATGGTTCGAAATATGCGAAGAAGTAATCGAATACATATTTCACGTCTTGTTGCCCAAAAAATCGTATTCCGAAAAAACATTAAAATCCCGTCGTAGACGTTTTCTGTAAGTGTCTTATTGAACTGAAAATCAGGACGATTGAATGTTGTGACATATACATTTAGACGATTATTAATAACACGTTTCCACCGTTGTAATCCCTTAGCTACCAAATTTAGAAAAATCCTGGAACTGTTTTTTTTTTTGGTATTTACATAATAATTATTTTGAAGCGAATGTCCACGTTATATCTCGAAGAGTTCGCTAGATAGGCCTATCGAGAATTAATAGAAAACATATTTCATGTCTTCACCCTCTTAAGTGTCGAATTCGAAAATTACTGAAATCCGCTAGTACGCATTTACACCCGTGCCCCATTGAATTTAAAAACACGATAGCCGGTCTGTTTCAAATTGTATGGATGATTCGTGGAAAGTACATTTGATCTTCACAGTGGTTGAATTACGTAAAACCCCTTCTTAGTGCTCGCCTACACCATTAGGGGAACACATAAAAGTTTACGTAAATAGTGTTGTGATTTAGTTTATTCGTGTGTTTCCCCGAATAGCCGTAATCACGGCAATTTTGGTGTTTATATGTTTCTCACTCAATTTTAAAGCACGTGAAAGCTAACTTGTGAAACCGAATTTGCTTATACTTGATAGAAATTAAAATATTACTGAAACGTGTGTGGTTGTTACGGCTTTCACCTCCTATTTCTTCTTTTTTTTTTCCCTCGAGATATAAATATTTTACGCCTAAATGATAGCAGATGTCAAAAATCTGTCCGGTAGTTTTATTTAAAATTGTATTCTCCACTTCATTGATTTTTTCAAGGCAGTAAATACTATGATTTTAGCAAATTGTGCAAATAACAAAATTATAGTTTATTGCATTTTTAGAAGAAACCGTATAATTTCTTGTCTTGGGAAATTAGCTATCACACAGCAAATACTATTTTTAACAAAACAGTAGACAGATTTGTATATTTTCTCTCGTTTAAGTTTTAAAAAATTATTATCACAAAAGCTGTAGAAACAGGAAAGCATGGCCTAAAATTTAAGTATTGCAAGACGCAAAGCCAGACTTACTCCCTTCAGTTTGTCCTCCTACACAACAGCCTAAACGAACACCTAAATCATTGACATAGTCTAAATATAGCCTAAAGAAGACTTGAAGGCGTTTTTCCACAACGGCCAACCGCGTTTGATTTCCGGCGGAGTTGAGCCCTATTTTTCGGATTTGGGAAACGTTGCGCAGGCCGGCGGGTTTTTTTTTCTGGCCACTTCTGTTTCCTCCGCTCTTGCATTCCATTGCTACCCCACACCTCATAGTCACGTCTTACTGGCGCGGCAACGAGCCGTAACAGTTAAGGGCACAGCCGACTACGTGCCTAACAAGCGTTGTATTGTACAGTAAAACACACTTAGTTTCACGAAACTATTCCACACACGCCCATAATGCCACTATACTTAATGAAAAGACCTGTAGGGCAGGTACGGAATGTCATTGTTTAGACACCATACTAAGGTTAATTCTACTACAGATTAGAAAGGTCAATGTTAAAAGTTTGTCACAGGGAAAATTGAGCGCTATTATCGCTAATGGGTACAAACTGACCAATCACAGAGCTTTCCTGAATTTTGAGTTACATAAAGTTGATAATCTAAAACGCGAAATTGGTTTATTTTCACTTTAAAATTAAGTTAAATGACTGCTGTCATTTCCAAGCCTATTTAAAATTAATTTTAACACAGTTTCGTATTTTTCTGGTCCACATACGACTGCAGCGAAACTAGCGGCAGAAATGTTCCCTGTGTGAAACTCTCCCACAAGATTACACATTTTCTTTCTAACCTCTAATATACTTTACCATAATCATACTCATAAAGTCATTGTTTTCAAGACCTCCAATGTTGCTTATTGCAGCCTTTTCAGACTATGGCACTTGGAAACGTACCAACCTGATAAATGTGAAACTCAGAAAGAAACTTTCACTGAACATTGCTGCAAACTTCCCTTCAATAAATTCACGCTGACACTGCTTAAAACACGCCATTAAAAAAAGATCGGCGAAATTCTTGCTTGCTAATTCAGCGCTTGGGTTTATTGTCAAGATGAGTCATTAGAAGCGCACTTCATTGTAGCATTTATAGCTTCGTCACTTCTGACCTTAAACGCACAGTAGGCGGAGCACTTAAGTTATCATTAAAATAAATTATTATTGTTATTACAGACTAAATATACACTACAGTATTATTATTTTTTTATGTTTACAGCTACTGACCATGTGCGAATAAAATTTCGCACAAAGAGATCTTCAGTTTATATACGACTGTAAACTAGAGCATCACTTGAGTCATAACTTCTGAGTATATAAGCGTAACCACGATTCCCCCTTTCTTTTATTCTTTCCCTGGTGGATTGTTTTTGTCGGGGCTGAAATTACAGATATTTCTTTCTTATGGAAGTCTTGGTGTCGGCCACGGAGTGCGTGGGGAATATCTGGTTGTTGGCTCAACCACGGCGGTCGACATTGATTGCCTTCCCCGGGGTTGGGATGTTTAGATGTGGGGAGGGGGTGGTAGGGGGCAGACTTTTCTGGCGCCTTTGTGCTGCTCCCACGTCTACGTCTGTTCCTCGCAGACGAGTTGATCCAGTACTGATGGTGAGGGGTGAGGGTGCGGCAGGGAAGAAGGGGGAAGTGCGTCTTGAAATCCCCCAAGGGTAGCTGGGGGAGCAGGCGAGAGCCCTCGCCGCGGCTGAGAGAGACAGACAGGGTGGAGTTGATTGTCGATGTGATGAAACTCGTCGCTCCGTCAAGCTGATAGATGAGGTGTATAGATGACGCCCGCACGGACGCATTTTATTGCATTCATGGCCACGATCCTCTCTGAAGAAGAGACCTTGATCTTGGACTGACGTGCTAGCATACTTGACTAAACCAACGATGAAAAATATTTTTCTCACCTTCACGAAAATTCGGAGCGTAAATGGACACGTACTTCTATAAACAGAGTGGCGGATGAGAGAAAGCAGAACATATAGAGAGGGACCAAAAGTATTCGCTAAAATAATTTTGTGTCAACTTGTTTCAATGTATTACGAGCGCACCAGCAGTTCTGCGTCATGGTTATTGGTAGCTTGCATTTGAGCAGAGACATCTGTCATCTGACTGTGCCAATAAGAACTAGGTTAACTGCGACTGTGATTTGAGGATAGAACCCCAAGACGTTGAGAGTTAAAACAGTCAATCATTGACCAAGAAGCAGAGCTGCAGGTATGCACGTAAAGCACTGAGACCTGTTAATGCAGAAATCGTATCACGAAATCTTCCTATCTGTACGTATACTGCTCGACAAACCTAAGTGTGCCCTCGGAAAATACGCGAACTACAGCCCCCCCCCCTCTCTGACATATCACGCCCTCCTACTCTCATATTTCCTGCTACATCCTCCCAGCCAATAGCGAGCAAGTAGCATGGCCGTCGCGACATGCACTTCGTACAGTCTCGTCAGCTGAAAAGTGGCAACCAGTGTTTAGTTAGTTGTTGTCCAGGTCGTGTCGTTTTGCACCGCGCATCTACAAGGTATATCACTAGAGACCCTTGTTTTCGCGAAAAGAATTTTGCCCCAGTTTGTTTCAGTGCCGTACGTACACATCTGTAGCGTGTATATGTGAAGGGCCGTATCTCATTTGACTGAGCCAGTTACAAAAATGTTCCTGCAACAACACACGACTGTAATTTGCCGGTAGAATCTCAAGGCTAGTGACAGTTAAAATATCCAATCACTGACCACGAAGCAGAACTACAGATGTGCAAATAAGACACGGAAACAATGTTGGGCAAAATTCTTTTCGCGAAAAACAAGGATCGCTATATATCATTGCACAGGCCTCTTAGTAGAGGCACGAGTATTTCGCGTATTCATGTGGCAACAGCCTAGACTTCTCAGATCTATACACACGCTGGCCAAAGCCAAATATCCGTTGGCTTGTAACCGTAACACGTGTTACCACCACGACTTGTTTCCTCATTTACCACTGGCTTGCAGTCGTCAAAGATGTGTTAAAACATGTGACGTTCAATCACAGAATGAGTAGTAAAGTATACATTGTTGGCATTCAATCTGACCTAGAATTAATACGCGAAATAATCGTGCCTCTACCTATTAGACCTACTACAATATGAATGGAATGTACAAGGAGGGCTCCAAAGACATTCCCCTCCACTGTCTTCACACGGCGATCTCGAAACACTAGCGTTCTTACCTCCCCTACCCGGAGCTACACTTAGGTTTGTCAAGCAGTAGCAAGGGACCCGAAAAATTGGCGTTTGATTTGGGCTCAAGCTATAATCAAAACAACTATAAATTCGTGTCACTTCTCCAATTCGTTCGTGTTCAGTGGCGTGGCGTGAATGCGTTGCAAGGTGAAGTGTGTACGAGTTCATGAGTTGACTATCTGTAGTGACGAGGCACGAGTGTGATGAAACTTCTAATAGGCCACTCTCGGATTTGTACAGATATCGCGAAATACAGCTTACCTTGCAACACACCCACGCCACGCCACTGGTCGTGATGTATTTTACAATTTCAGGAGGACGCTAAGCCAATAGTTAAGAAGCAACAAAATGCAGACGCAACCATGAGGTAACACTGTGTCAGAAAGCAGCCAATGAGCGTACAGTGTCTGCTTGAATACATATATATTCTTGGAGACTAGCCTGAAAGTCAGCGAACACGCGAATTTTCCCTGTCTATATATATATATATATATATATATATATATATATATATATATATATATATATATATATATATATATATATATATATATTACACGGAAATAAAATTATTAAAGTATTGTTGCAGGTACCATTATTTTGTTAAAATATGGCAACTGTCAAATTAAGGTTTCAATGCTATCTGTACTGGTCCCAGGCCAATATATTCTGTGGAAGGAGCACTTTTATTTTTACAGAACATTTTATTACTTCTGCAGTCAGCTATTACCGGCAGATAAACTAGACTGTTGTCCCTATTTTAACAGATATATAACCAAATGACAATACTTTTTTTTCAGTGCATAGTTGTTACTAATTAAACTGTGCCAGAATGTGAAATTTAGGAAATATCGCTGTCGCATATTTAATATGTGATATAAAACTTTAGTTAAGAGAGTAAACAATTAGTAAGGACATCCAAAAATTCGCGTTACTTTCTGTCCGCAGACTAGACTCGGAATGGTTGTAGGCTCGTTCGATGTTTCCGTTGGCCGTGAGAGTCGCGGCCAGCCGCGGAAAATGGTTTTAGCAAATAATAAATGTTCCTCGTTAATAAACCAATCATCTTTAAAGCCATCACACACGTAAATTATTAAAGATTATGTTCGTTAGGTACAGGAAAGTGAAGTTTAGCATGCTACCAAATAATAACGCGGAATTTGTAGGTCGCTAACAATTAGTGGACTTTGTATTCGAAGTAATTAAAAATAAAATCGAGGCGGACATGACACGACATCGCTAAACGGGTAAAATACAGACATAGTTCACGAGGTGTTACCGTTACACACAGGACTTGGTCCTTACATAATTTTAAGCGGAATATGTAATATGCATGTGAGTCATATTCCCAGTATTTTCATAGAAATTCGAAACATATGAAACAAGACGAACAAAATGAAGAATCAAATCGGTGGTGTTTTCTCTGACATTATTTCTTTTGTTCTTGCAGATAAATTACGCCAGTGATGCGTATCGTGAACTGTGAGAAGTATTTATGGCATCTCGTATGAAGTGTACCGCGTTGATAAATTACGTAGACGCAGCAGCACAACAACAGATTTTTATTAAACCAGGAAATCAATTGTATTATGATTAGAGCAACTGATTTATTGGGAAAACAATTTTGCACCAACCTATTTTAGAGCGTTTCTCCACAGTCGTTTAGCCTGATAATCCGAGTTTAAATTCTATTTAACTGAGGCTGTTCATTTGCTGCGTCTCAGTACTTATTATCTTAAGTTAATCCAGCTAACTGAAGTAAAAACTTAAACAACCATTATTGGCCGTAATTTCTTTAACTTGTTTAATATATAACAAAATGGCGTCACGAATGTAAATATGTGTGGTTTTGGAGGCTATGTGCCATACGCTAAGAATGTTTAAAAATTGTTTGGTGCAGTTTGACTCCTGAGTCCTTTTAGATGTCTAAATGTGAAAATGAATGGATAACTTTATTTTTGAAGAGGACGGGAATAAAAATATTTTCGAAGAACACAACAAAATCATGAAACGTGTAATTGTTTGGATGTGCCACGCTGCAGGATACTCCCGAAGAAACCTCTTCATCGCACCACGTCGGTGGTGCTTTCAGCGAGAAGTAGTGATGAGTATTTGTGTGTCAGTGTTTCAGTGTTCACATTTGGAATGAATGAACAGCATGTGCTAGTATTTAATGTTTCGTTGGTCTCCTTTTTAATTAAAATTAGGTGTCGTGGGTCAAGTGTTGCGTGTTTTCGTATAGCCAGTGCTATGTATTTTTCGGAAGTACTTCGTACACTGCTTTACATGAAATTGTAACAAACATGTCTGTGCAATTAATGCACATTAAAATCGCTAATTAATAGGTTATACAGCATGTTCAGAAAAAGTCCGTACTAAGAACACCACGCGAATTCTGGGCAAATTGGGGATGAAAACGTAAGTGGCAAAGTGTTGTATGCCGACATATTACGTGCAAAATCTGGCAACATTGCACGAAGAAAGTCACCTATTGCGCTCCACGACCAGGTATTATTTAATGCATGTTACGTCAAGTAAACGTATAATAATGTTTGGACTGTTAATGATTTAAATCTGCGCCAATAATATTCAGATCATAACAGTAGTAGTAATACAAGTAAGATATATGTGGAGCGCAACAAGGGACTAACTACAGTGCTATGTTGCAACACTGTACATATAAAATTGCATCGTACAACATTTTGCCACTAACAGTTTCGTCTCCAAATAAGCACAGAATTCGCGTGGTGTACTCACTATGCTTTTGTTTCTGAACACTCTGTGTTGTTCATGTTACCTTTAAACTAAAATATTTAAGCGCTTTCAACATCTTACTAATATCTTTACAGGCTATTGTGTGCTTTAAATAACGTTTTTGTACATGAAATGGTGACCAAATGGTCGCTGACGTTCCATGAAAATCTAGAGTCTTACCGTGACCAGAATTTTCACGCCAATGTATTTTATGGAAACAATGTAATGTAATGCCTGCATTATTTCTTTCGCATTTTCTGAGTGCTAATATGTGTTTTCTTTTAATTGATTATTCTCTAGTTGTGTGGTATGACTTTATTTCTCCTGGGCGAACCTACCATTGGCGGGCGACAGATTATTACCGAACGTTATGCCAGTCGACTACGTAACCCTCTACACTGTAAAAAACTTACTAAAATATTTAGGAAGCTATTCACCTAAACGCAGCATGGGACAGTTACCAAACATCCGTCTTGAAACTATGCAAACTTTTACACTTGTTACAAGTCTGGTAACTTCAGTATACATTTTACTGTTTTATTAAAAGTTTAGGAGTGTTACCATGGTTAGGGACCCTGCTTTTTCGCGAAAAGAATTTTGCCCCAGTCTGTTTCAGTGTCTTAGTGGACATCTACAACTACCCTTCACAGTTATTGGCAGCGTGTCTGTGTGATGAGGTCGTATCTCATTTGACTGAGCCAATTACAAAAACTTTCCTACAACGCCAAACGTCTGTGGTTTACCGGTAGAATCCAAAGAATCACGACAGTTAAAATATTCAATCACTGACCACAAAGCAGAACTGCAGATGTGCACGTAAGGTACGGAAACAAAGCGAGACAAAATTATTTTCGTAAAAAACAAGGATCCCTACCTATGGTTGTCTGGGAAATAGTTCTACTATGCCTACTTTCTTAGCGCTCCTATACGCACGAGCGGCAAATTAAACAAACTGTTTATTATAGTGTATGAGCAGGTCGTGTCGCCACTCTGGGTCCATCTCCTCTTGTTGTCTATTCATTGGTTTATCAACAGTCGAATTGTAACTTCAGAGGATATCTAACTTCACCTCTGGTAAAGGTCGCCAACTGTGACTGTCTTTCGAGAGCAACAATATTTAAGATAGTCACTCGTGATTGTCTAACATCTCTCTTCATTAAAATGACAGTGTGCTTCGCAACACTGGAGGATGTGCTCTGTAAACCTTCATAAATATTGCTTAACCATTTTTTATCAGTTTCCATAGCATGAATTTTTTATTAAAATTTACTTATATTTAGTTTTAAATAACACAAATCCTATTTGTTCATCTTTAGAATTCCTATTTTAAAAGTTATAACGTCAGTTCGTCTCGGGTAGAAAGTTAGTGTACTGAGCTTAAATGTGATAGATAGCGGCACATGTAGGCCTACTGTTCATGAAATTGACGTTCGCGTCGGCAGTAAAGCTGGATTCACAACCACACTTAACGTACGTACGTACGAACACACGCACGTATGTTAAGTATTTGGGATTGGATTCACAACAATATTTAATCTATACATGAGCGGAAATTGTTTATGACGTAACAAACTATCGGTATTAGATGATCGTAATTTATATTAACTTCTCGCAGCGAATTAAATAATTTATGACCACGAGATAAATTATTTCTAAATATAAGTTAATATGTAATTAATTCATATGTTTGCACATGCTGCATTCTCAACCACCACTCAGCGTACGTATGTACGAAGTAGAAAGTTGATTAACTCTATTACGTACGTACTCACGCTACGCGAGGATGTGAATGCTAGCATGCACACTCGGTGTTTCTACTTATACGCGTACGTACGCGCAACGTTAAGTGGTGGTTGTGAATCCAGCTTAAAAGTTAACACCCACAGACCCTTAAGTTACCAACTGTATTCCGTATTTAAGGAAAAAGGAAATAATGTATTTCTATTTTCTTTCTAGCCACATTTCAATCGGATTTGTTCTGAAACGAGAATGGTTGTAAAAAGTAACTTAAATATCTCGGCCATTTACATGAATTTTGTCTCGTAACGACGCCCTAGAACCCGATCTTTACGTAAAGAGAGTCACTACACTTTTGAAAGACAGTGCCATTTTTAGTTACAGAATACGAATTCTCGTAGTAAAGATACCGAGAGAATGTCTTTGAATGAAGCCCTAATGCTGATAAATTTGCAGACTGTGCCCCCAGGAACCTTTTGCTTTTGTTTCCAAGGCCCGGAAGCTTCTCCTTTTGTCAACCACCACGCTCATGTGTTAAACGTACCTATAATTTTTTTCAGTCTCGGCATTCACCAATTTTCTCCGCGTATCCTACCTGGCGGGATCCGCGCTACCGGGAATACTTTTGTTACGTCAGATTTGCGTGTCATTCTACGTTTAGCAAAGCAATGTTAATTTTACCCGTGTCTCTCACTGATTACTCTCTATCGCCCTTGTGGTGTATCAGGTCTGGGACCTACTTTCAGATTACAATATCACACCGCGAGTGAGCGACAAACAGCTCAGGGCGTGGGGGTCGGCTTGCAGTTCCCCCTTCAAGACGACTTGTGCAACAGTAATATATGTGAACGTAGTCCTCCCCCCGTTTGGCCGGCGGTGCAATGATATAAGGTTTTGACATACAAAATGTATCAGTACAGCGGTTACAAACTTTCAGGAGAGATAGAGTACACTCAGATTATAGAAAATCACATAGCAATGCATGGTCGGAAATGCTTTCCCGGTGCGGTAGTGACGATACAAAACACAAGAAAGAAAGTACACGAACGAGAAAAGAGAACATGTTAACCGGTACTATTCTTAATACAGCAAAAAAACTAAGAAAAAAATATAACATAAAGATACATCGATCATCATTACCAGCCAAAGACTTCCAAGCATTTTGCTGTATTAGGTTTAATGAATATGTTTATCATATATATATATATATATATATATATATATATATATATATATATATATATATATATATATATATATATATATGGTATACCACGCACGATCCTTAAGACTTCAAAAATAAATTTAAAAAATATTGTTATCACATAATTTGTACTAAACTTACAGAACGGTGTTGAACCCTAAGTACAGGATCTAAGTTACGTAGTAGGCCTACATTTATTAACTTAATATGTAATTTAAAACGCGTGTGAATCACACTAATCTAGCAATTCTGCTGACAGCGACCAGTGGAAGGACTCTGTGCCCTCATTACAACTTAGGTCTTGCTTACATATGTACAGTTTACATAAAACTGGAAATGCTCATTCTTCGTTGGTTCTCAGGAACCGAACTAAGTAGTAGTCTGTTGCTATCATCTTGCCGTATGGGTGAAAGAAAATCTTTTGTGGCATTGCAGTCTTGAACGACCGCTCCTTGAGTGAGTGAGAGATTTTGGTCAGCGCTGGTGAGGGGTGACATGAGGTGAGTATGGAGCAGCACCGGAATGAAGGGGCGGGGTAAACGGGAGATTCCCGAGAAAATCCGCCGACCAACGGCATTGTCCGATACGATTCCCACATGCGAAGATCCGGGGACCGACCCCGCCGGGAATCGAACCCGGATCCCTTTGGTGGGAGGCGAGAGGTCTGATCATTCGGCCACCGCGGCCCCCCTCTCTGTGAGAGTCGAATTGAATTTCATTCCTACTGAAGTGTATGTCAAGCACTCAAAAAACACTCATAAGAAGTATATGGCTTAATATTAGTCCCTATGTGATGCATATTTGCTTTCTGGCGACAGTAGAAATTTTAGGCAATATGGGCGGCATTGGTACGTGCGCCAAGGATGCACTTATTTTGGCTTTGAGCACTGGATTGTTGCGCAGTGTTTGTGCTGTAGTCTTTTTAAGGGACTTAAGCAGAGACTCTAACGTTTCATTTGTGCAATGAATGTCTTAAAGCATAAAATTAAGGCGACTGCCTGTGTGGACGTATTTTGCGCGTTCGTGGCCTAGAAGTACGGAAGCTGTTAAGGACGATACACTATACGCATCAGCGCCTCTCTTTAGCCTCTATGTGCAAGTCACTGAACTGGCGTGCATTCTTCTCGCCGACAACTTGTCTCTATGAGACATTCAGATCTGAACCTATAATTTAGTTACGTAGTATTAAAGATAAAATTGTACTTTACACGCCAGTATCTTTCAAATGATTCTGCTGCAACGTTTTCATACATACAATTTACCACAAATTCACCAATTTTTGCCATTTCGAGAGTATTGAGATAAAAATTCCGAGATAAATACAGGTTTAAAATGGTTATGTACTTGCGTAATGTTCTTTGAGCGATATTCTTATGCAGACGTTAATTACGTACTCCAAACACTTTCTGAATAATTTTTTAACGTTGATATTCTGCACACCGCTTGGCGTCCTGGGTAGGCAGAAAATATGAAATGGTCGCCATAATGAAAATATGAACACGTGATAAAAGAAATACAGAATAGTCAAATCAGCCTGGTAGACTTTGTAGTACATGTGTACCCCGTTTAATGAAATTCCAAAAGAAATTTTTAACACATATGGCTTATTATACTACAAATATAAAAATGGTTACCATTATGAATCTAAACACAAAATGCACGAAATACACTAAAGGAAAGTCAGCTTTGTATGTAGTATCTCTGTACCAAGTTTGATTAAATTCTAAAATATGATTCCTTAGATTTATAGCTTGATATAAAAATTTTAAACTTGTCACTATTTTTAAAATATGAACAGGGAGTAAATGAAGTATATAAAATTTATGTCAGGTTTCTAAGTACTATATGTGTACAAATTCGGTTCATTAGTCGAAACATTTTTAGAAGGAATACACACACGCGGACACACACAGAGACAGGAAGGTGATCTCTTGTATACTTTTTCCTTCGGAAAGTAGGCTAAAAGACCGTGAATATCGACCATTTTCCAGGACGGTGGACGTCTGTACCAATGTTCAGCTTCGTCCGAATTATGCCTAGGATACCCTAATCTTAAAGATAAAATTCCTGGACAAACATGGTTCGGCCTTTGTACGGGACGCTGGGGTCTTCTCCCGCCCTTCATAGCTGCTCTCGAGGCCTATTCTTCCCCGCCGAGCCCAGATAATTGCTCCAACGCAAACAGCCTTCATCCCTCAAGTCGCACAAAGTCAATGAAATTGAGAGTTAAGTCTCCGAAGGGGGGTTTATCCTTCAACTCACACAAAGTCAATAACATGAAGGAGATAAGGCCCGGGCTTGTTTCGACTTTTCGTCCGATTGTTTTTCCCCCTCTCCTCTTCCGTGTGCCAGACGGGCCGAGGGAGTCGACGACAAAGGTAAAGCAAACGACCCGTGATATTAACTCTTGTTCTTTACTGTTCGTTCTCGGGCTGTGCTAATTACATTGCAATTAGCAAGTTCTTTGTGAGGGAGGCTGCGTTAGCCGGGATTCATCTGCTGTAGAGCGAGACTGTGTCACTGAGATGTGAGGAAAAAATAAGCGATTTCTTTTACTTAGAAACCCGGAAATATCACTAACTAGACCTCGAAATCCTACGAATACTTTGTTACCTTCACGTCTAGGTACAGCCATCCTTCAGTAGAGTCACAGATTAGACAGTAATACAGACGTGAAATGACGTGGCGGCTTATTTGATACGGGAGAACTTCGCCGCTTATTGGTTGCCCGAGGATGTTGAAAGCAGCTCCGTGTATGTTTGGGCTCCTGCATGTTACTGCAGGTTTCCGATTGGCCTGTCTGCCGGCTTTACGCTGGTTGGCGGTAGGCGTTTCCGAAATTTTGCTGGAGTTTGTGACTGAGTTTGCCGTCCTACCGGCTATTTCACTTCTGTATTCCTACATATTCTATCGCAGAGGCGAAGACTGGAGTATTCCAAGGCATGTGCTGCTAAGCAATGACTATGAGTAGAAATGATTTATCGCGGGAAAAGTTGACTGTTAGCTCGGTTTTAAAGCACGTTTAGCTTATGAAAAATGGCTTTCGCTTGTACTTAGAGCTGTTGCCCTATTTGACTAAGACAATAAGAATCTCGCTATTCAAATATTGATGCCTATAGTTAGTCTGCTGACAGCTACGTTGCCAGACGTATATAACCCAATCATACACGCCAGGAGAAACTACAGTATTTTCAAGGCTATGTATGTTGGCACAACACATGTTCGCGATATACCATCATCTCTTACTATCAGTCATTTGCCTTTGGAACGTTAGACTAGTTGTGGTAGGTATATTATCCAACCTGTAACATACAAAGAGCAAGACTAATTCCCCTGTAATACAACTTGGGCTTCACAACACACCGTTATTGGTAGGGACAGAAATTTTCGCGAAAAGGGTTTTTCGTCACTTAGTTTCGGCGCCTTACGTGCACACGCGCACATCGATTGTATGGTTATTAGCTGCGGTCGTATTTGTGCAGAATCGTTATTCATTTGACTAACTGAATAGGTTAACTGCGACACCACTCGTCTGTGATTTGCGGATAGAACCCAAATACTCTGGGAGTTAAACCATCCCATCACTAGATATATATGATGGTATATCGCGTGAAAACTAGACTGTTTGCCGGGTTTCAATGTTCGTTCTGCTTATGAAATGTTACTGGCTTTCGCTTGTTAGTAGAGCTGTTGCTCTATATGACTCAGCCAATAAGAATCCCGTTATTGTAATATTTTTTAACTGTTCTTAGTCTGCATACAGCTACGTTGTGACAGACGTATATCACCCAGTCATACAAGTCACATAAACTACACTCTAAATCTGAATTAGTGAGTATTCACTGATTTACACTGATGGATGGAGCAGTTTGAACAATTTGTTTCAGTAAAAATAGTTCTCTATTTAATTAGTGAATATTCACTGATTCCCTTTAAGAGTGTCAATATTTCACAAGTGAATCAGTGAATATCCACTGTTTTTCCAGTTGTTTTTTCAAAGAACACCTTTTACTTATTGAATCAGTGAAAATTACTGGAAAATCTGTGGACATTCGCTAATTTATATGTGGAATATTGACACTTCTAAAGGAAATAAGTGAATGGTCACTAATTAAACGGTGACTATTTTCACTTATTCAAATTGTTGAAACTGACCCATCGATCGGCGTGAATCAGTGAATATTCACTAATTCAGATTTAGAGTGTACAGGGATTTCAAGGGCATGTTGGCACAAACATTTAACGCTATATACCACCGTCTCTACCAATCACTAACCAGTAAGCACAGCTGCAGGTGTGTGCATAAGGCACTGAAACAAAGTGGTGCAAGAATCTTTCCGCGAAATCTTCCTGTCTCTGGTTATTTGGTATGATTCGCAGATGCGTTAATGACACGTGCCTGACGTCTGATCTACTGTAGCTTGTCTTCGAATACTACCAAGCTTCGCCGCTGTCCTTCAAGAATAATAGTAAACATGGATTAAAACGCGTACTGTCGCTTGCGCTACCTTGTACGAAGTACAAGCGGCCTCTCACTACAGCAGCAGCCAATGGGCGACTTGAAAAGAGGCGGAGCTTCAGTCAGGTGTGGGATACAATTCGTATCTCCATGGATACCGCAGTCGAACACAACCTTAATTTAGCTGTTTGGCTTCACATGTCCCGGATGAGATGTACGTCAAAAAATTGATTATTTGTTTGGAATTTGGCGTTTTTTTTTCAGGTAAACGTTAATGTTATGTATTTGCGTATTTTAACCATGAAATTGTAACTAATATATTTTACCCTTGCGTGCAAATCTATGAATGCGCAACATTTTTGCTTTCTACAATTACCAACTAACAAGTCAGTATGTTTGTAAACAAGCTTTGTTTCCCACAGTACTTTTCCCCTGCGGTGACGTCAGGGGGCGTGTACTTCAAGTCGTCCATTAACAGGTAGTTGAGGACAAAGTGTACACATGACCAGTTCAGCAGGTGGGTCGTTGAATTTGAGAAATTTCCAGGCCTTAATTTATGTTAGTTTTAACACAAACCTACTGCGACAGTGTAATTATGTTATTATTGCGTTATGAATGCAACTCTATACCTTCTATTTTGCTGCTACATCTTTTGTACTTGTACAGAAAGTTCGTTGAAATATGAAGAATGTTTAAAAAAATAAATTCGCATTCCTACCTGTCTACTGGAGATTGTACCAATGGGTTAAACCTGCGCCTTTATTATATTTTTTTGCGAAATAATAGACATATTAATATGTATGGAAAAAATATTATGTGGCAGCTGCAGAATAGTTTATGAGGATTTACCCTGCAAAGTGTATTTTGTGATCATCACAAAAACATTTTGTTGACACCACTAAAATATTGTGGCCACCACAAAATTATTTTTTTTGCCACAAAATAATTTTGCAGGGAAAACTTTCTATAAAATTTCTCTTTCAGTGAGTCCATTGCACTGGATTTATAAAATAAACACTACTCACATTAAATATACTTAAATTCTTTCAGAACAAAATAAAACAATTTTTTCGCACTGTTATATCTCACAATTTAGTACAGATTGAAACGAACTGAACCAAAGAATGTGTCGCCAAAAGTCACACATTTCCAGCGGTACAAAGGAAATTTTAGGCGCCACTTCAATGACATCCGCGTAACAGATAATTGGGTAGTAGGTGTACGACAATGTCGCCTCTATCATTCGTTTGCTTTTGAGACTCCGATGTACGAACGGATGACTGAAGTTTTATTATAGAATAAATTGTGTGACCTATAACATTAATTCATTGCTGTAACAGAAGCAAAACATTGAACGTCTATCACACAAAAATGTTCTTCCGTGACACTGTGAAATATTAAATGGCAACAATATCTTTACCCGTTTTGTGAAGTTACCCTTGGAGCAACACAACCATGCATAATAAAAGTGAAATAGTTTTTCAAAATTGTAAGTTAATAGAACTGCTGAAGTTTTATAACATTCGAATGCTATTTAAATTTAACACAAGAGTACAAACAATCTTATGTACTGTCTACAAAGACCAAAATAATCGCAATCATGGCTGAGTTGGGTGGCTATATAATTTTTTAAAAAATTAAAAGTGTCTATATTTTTCTTACTTTGCAAGTTTCACCAAGTATAGAAAACGGAAACTGATGCAAAATAAATCAGAGAGGTTTTAAAAAGTCCTAAAAATTTAATTCTGTAATATCAGACTTTGAGTATACGACCTCTAGGTAGGCCTAGCAGAAATCGTATTTCGTAAAAATTTAACTTTTTTACAACTGCTTGAGTACAGCCACTAGTATTATTATTCCTGCATAACATTCAACTGTAGCATTTGGAATTTATTTTATATTTCGTCGGGATAGGGTACCTACAAATGACCTGGACACATAACCACCAATTGTTTCCCTATTACTACATTTTATTTCAACCTTCACACCCAAAAAATAAGTAGTTTGAAAGTTGAGGGCACATGTGCACTGTAATTCGAACAAAATTCGCGATTTTACCATGTTGACAATGCAGGCCTAATATATTCCTGATGCTTATGCCGCCTAGATACAAATACAGTATCATAAAACCAGTAAATTATTGTATGTTAATTATTGTCTGGCCATTGCGTTAACGCCTAAACAGTTTGTGGAATTCTTCGCAAAATAATACAATCTGTCTTAAATTACAACACCTAACCTGAAAAATTACGTCACAAGAAAATAACGTAAAAAAACACAGTACACAGTCAAAGATAACATGACACAACAGACGACATTAATTAACTTCTAAGAAATGTAATTGGCCCAGGAGATCACGTGGTATAACTTCACGTATCACTTTAATTTGAAAGCATGATATCGACAAGCTTTTTGTTGCGTGAAAGTAAACGAAAGTATAAAGTGGCTTAATCGTGATAGATCCCGTTAAAGTGCGTTTGTCAAGGTGTTCCCAAAAAACGTGAAGTTATCCAGCTTAACTCTGGCGGTAAAACTGGGTCTCTTCCAGCGCGGCCGCGTTGGTTGTGTACCAATCTTGATTTGCAGTGTCGCAGGTGTTGCAGTGAAGTTTTAGGTCGTGCTAGAAACGTGGACATCGGATCGTCGTCGGGATAAGCCTGTAAATGCGGTTCTGACAGCCATGACGAGCCCTAACCGTAATCGACTGCGGTGAGCCCTGGCTGATATGTAACGACTGACTGGTGGACGTGACAAACCAACCATCGGTGTCATCTGTATGTTACTCTTGGTAAGTCCTTGGATTCAGGTACAGGAGGGAAGATTCTGCCAAACAAATAGCAAGGTAGATTCCGGAAATCTTGTGCTGATTAAAACCATAGGGTAGGTGCGACGGCTGGCTTGCCAAACAAACGCCGGAAGGTAATCGGAACATCTGCTCCAGAGAGTGAGTGAGTGTGAGAGATTTTGGTCAACGCGTAACATCGAGGCCTTTAGCACTGCTAAGGGCTGATACGAGGTGAGTATGGAGCAGTGCCGGAATGAAAAGGCGGGGAAACGGGAGATCACCGAGAAAACCCACTGACCAACGGCATCGTCCAGCACGGAAATTCCCACATGCGAAAATCCGGGGTCTGAACCCGCCGGAAGTCGAACCCCAACGCCTTGGTGGAAGGCGAGAGGTCTGACCCCTCGGCCACCGTGGTCCATTTGCTCCAGAGAGTCTACAGTCCAGAGAGAGTAAGAGAGAGAGAGAGAACTGATCCCTAAGTCAGTATATAACCGCTTGGTGGGGCTCCTGTTCCTCCTTGACCTTCCAGTTATCTAACAGTTCATTCAATGAAGCCGTTTTCCAGAATATCGCAGTAGGGGCGTTGGGGAGTTCACGCATGATTTTAATTGTTTTTAACAATTATTATATTTGTACAAGATATGGTTTGTCCTGTAGACATACATTGTGACTTTTTTTTTTACAATAACGAAAATTTCCTAGCTTTTATTGGATTGTTTGGTGACATATCAAACCCAAAATATGCATAAAAGCGTTTTTATACAAAAAACAAAAACCAAGTGACTCACAGAAATGAATTAATTCTGAGTGATTGACAGCATCACGGGCTACGTCAAGACATGTATAAAAACACTACATTGAAATTCGTTTGTGTTTTTAAAAAAATTGCAGAAAATTAGCAATTTTCTTTTTATTCGTAAATTTTTCAGAAATATAAAACGTATTCAATGTTGTTTTTATACATGCGTGACACTGTTTTTCTGTGTGATTTATTTAATTTTTCTAAGTCAGTTGGTTTTTGTTTAGGCATATTTTCATTTGATATGCGACTGTACAAAGACTATAAAAGCTGGAAAGCATTAATTACTGTAAAAATAGTCACAAAGTGTGTCTACAAACCAAACCTTATTACGAACAAGTATAAAAATTACTAAATTAATTAGAATTTGGCAGGGAGCCCCTCACTCCTTAAGTAGTTTAGTTTCAAGTATTGAGGAGGCACCTAAGTGTTTGTTCATCCGTATATTTAATGCTAAGTAAAGTTATATGTAAACACTAAGTTTTATTCAATTTTATGTAACGTTTTAAGTCACGAACACTTAATCACGAATGCCAGGTCACTAACACCGGGTTAAATAAACACGGCTCTCTAGTACTTTTTATTGTTTAGGTATTTTATAAATGATTGTTTCCGTGTTCTTAATTAGTAATGTCTTAACTGTTCGGATCGCTAATATCCTATAGTTTGTTTGTTCTGTTATAACATTCTAATTAGTATTTCTTAATTAAATTATAATGCTACAAAAATTCCTACTGTCTATTAGATTTTTTATTGTTATTTTAATAAATGTTAAACTTTTTAGAACACTTACTTTTTCTTACAAGCTTCCCCACGGTTTGATAGTCATTAATTAAGTAACGTAATTTATTTCTAGATCTTGACAATCATATAAATGAGTGGTAAGTATAAAAAGTCTTACATTCCTACCTTCTGTAAAGGAGGCTGCTAATGCAAGGTCTCGGATGTTTAAGATTCAATTAATCCTCTAACGGGATTCAAAGTTCAGTATTTATGAATTATTTCCTGAATATTTACTATATGCTATTGTTGTATAAGTTTAGCCAAGCGGGTGCATTTCCACCACTGAAATGACACGTTTCACTATCACATTTAATTTTCTCTCGATTTCGTAATTTGTTCTCTGTTTTCAGCGTTACAGTGTACATATATTTACAATAATTTACAATATATAAAATTAAGGGAATCTAAAGTATTTAAATACTATTTTTAAAATTAGCAGTAGTGTTATATTTCAACTAGTAACTTATTTGATTATTTTTTATTACAATTGCTTAGAATGTAATATGTTTTGTTTGGGTTACAGTTCAAAGTACCAGGTGCAAAGTATAAAGATCAGAATAACGGCAGAAGCTTAATTTCAGTTGTATATCTTTATTGAAGTGCATGAACTGCCGTTCTTTTTTGGAGTCTCTCTACGGAATACAAGATTACGTTTCCATTCAAACGTCGCTCTGTTGGAGATCTTAAAGCGGATGAGAAAGAAGGTAATATCAGCTGTGAGTCGCATCGACAACGGCCTGCTGGTTCTGCGGCTGACAGCTTTACAAGGCGGCTCTCCACGAGCCTGACTTGCTTACAGAAGGAGGAAAAAAAAACTGGTACGAAAACGTACCGTTTGAGGAAAGGCAATCGTAGATTACAGACCTGGAAGCAGGAGAAGGAAGAAGGGGATAGAGGGCAGGGAAAATGCGAGAACACAAAGAAGTCGCAGCACTTGCAGATACGGTGCTTGTTAAAATAAAATGAAAATATGAAAGAACAAAACTTCGGCTCGTACAGGACCCTTCGAATGAGCTTTATTCCTTCCCCCTCAGACGTCTGATATTCCAAAGAGCTGCCAAGTAGCTTGAAGTGAGAGGATGTGTGATGAGTTTTGGTGACTGCAAAATGAGAATATTCTTCTGTCTGGTATCAACACGACAAAAACATGCACTACCCATTGAGCTTATGAATAGCACATTCTAACAAGCCTGCACAGTTACGTACAACCTTGCCGTTGCACGTGTTACGCGAACTGCCTTGTAATGGGTTAGACTTTTGAATAAACGTTTCAAATAAACACGTTTAAACCAATACTTTTTATACGTTATTCATACACTGCAATTTTTTGTAAAAAAAACTATGTTAAAATGATATTAAATACGATCTAAATGAGTAATTCAGCAGATATGCTGAATCTAGACCTACAATAGAAAACTAAGGAGTAAAAAAATTTTGTGGAATGTAGACAGATGTCTGGACAATAATATCATATTATGGAAGGTGTGATAATGGTGCACCATTAGGTTTACATTAGTAAGAAGTAGACAAACTGTAACACAAAAAACTGCAGAATATGCTAGTTCTCTTATTATTTAATAGCGAGTGGTATCTATATTTCTAACCTAATAAGTGTGACAACGTAATATTATTACACTATTTACTGCCGAAGTAATTCTCGTATTGATGTATGATTTTAAAGGTTTTCTATTATAAGAAGAGAAAATAGAACGCCATTTAGTAAGATCCCCCCAGCTCCTTTTCTGTTCTCTCTGTTATTTTTTTAAAACGAATGCTGATATAGTATTACCTATATGAATTTATAGTTCAAGCAAATTACTGTTTCAGATGTGCTGTTATTCAGTGCATCATGGATAACAAAAGAAAACGTTAGCTTCTGAGAAACGTTTTAAGTGACAGCTTAAAAGTTATCAACCACCGCACTTAACTGAGTAAATAATACTTGTTGTGTTGTAACAAATGAAAGCAAACAGTTAAATACAAATAACTAACCACGAAAATACATAACTACACATTGTCAAATACCCGGTAGCTTACATTACAAGACGTTACCAGGAAAACACGTGTATGTACGTTTCTCGTCGTTAGTGCGAATCACAAATGTTACACTTGGTCACAAGTATTTAAAAGTGTGACCGAAATCTTTATTTATAGATGTCATGCTATGTAATATTTTGGAAAACATAAATAACATACATATTAAATCAAGTCTTGGACCAATAAATAGAAAATTCTGGATACGTTTGATATCACGCAGAGAGAAAAAATTTGTGTCCAATTTTTGAACAGTTGATCATATATAGGCAATTTTGTGACAGTACAAAAATACATTTTTGTGTAGTCACGAATGTATCCTTGAAGAGCTCAATATTAATATTTACATGCTAAACTAGTAAATATGTTTGAATATATTATTATATAATATTTATAAAGCACTTAAAAGTGGCTATTACTTCTACGTTACACGTAAACTATGAACTATATAATTTTCATTTTCTAGAAGTTGTCGATTGGTTTTGTATAACAAGTAGGCCCAAAAGTAGAGCCAGTGATATTTTGTGAAAAGAATTCTGCAACACTTTGTTTCAATGCTTTATGTACACAACTGTTTCTCTGCTACATGGTCAGTGATTGGAAGTTTGTAACTTTCGGCGTCTATGAGTCCTACCCGCTAATAACGAACGTGTGTTGTCACGGTAACATTGTTCTAGTTGGTGCAGTCAAATGTGCCACGCCTCTGCCCTATTATATTCTGCCAATAACCACGAACCAGAGTTGCAGATGTGCACGTACAGCATTGAAACAAGTTGTTGCAAAATTAATTTTTCCGAAAATCACTGACTCTACAAATAAGTTTTAATACTTGCATTGCCAGCACTCTTAAAGCTGCAAAGTAAAATCTCAATATAAATACCTGCTAGTAGAAGACTTAAAAATATTTTTAAATGTAAATAGCTAAATGTCAGTTAGAATATTGTACAATTTCACAACGAAATTAATTACAGGTAAAGATACGCTGCCATTTTATTTATTTCGATAATACACAGCAAAAAGGTAAAACTACCTAAACAATTATTCAAATCATGCTATTTATCATACGTGTAAATTATCTAGAGTTATTACAATGGTTTTGCTTGAAATTTGCTGTAACGTTTATAACGACCACAAGTATGTGTTTGTACGTCTAAATATTAATCTTATCCATAAGAATACATACGTTCTTGTGCCTATACAGCACGCATAGATTATAGTTTGTTATAAAAATTCCTTGGCCTAGTTTTGAATATAGAGAACATTCTTGTATTCGTAGAAACAGAAACGAGCGCAGTAACTATACTTTCGTTGCCACAACAAAATGCAAATAATGAGTAATTTTAAAACGAATTATCGTTTAAAAACTACGGTTATGGCAAAAAAATTGTGCTATTGATCAGACACATTATTTGAAATCTTTGTATTGAAGGTAGTTGTGGTATGGCATTTTTAATATGTTTTTAAGTTTGTAAAGTTATTACCTTTGCTACAAAGAATCTTACATTATTTTGTAAGAAATTTTTAATACACACATGCTTTGATGTTGGAAAAGATTTCTCAAATGCAAGTTGAATATCTTCGTAGGAAAGATTCTATCAAGTGATTCGTACTTAAATAATTATTTTTGTGCCAACGAAAATGTTATTACTGTGTGATTTAAAGTAAAAGTCTAACGTAAGAGATTAATCACGTAACAATCAACGACAGAGCAGTGGGACAGGTTATCAATAGGAATTATTGCGGCCACGCCATAAAAAAATTAAATACAAAGTACAGTACAGGTGACACTTCGTCTGTGATTGATTATTATTACTCAGAAAAGTCAGTTTCATACTACCAATTCAGTGGCGGCTCGTGGTCGCGTTTCAAGGCAAGCGGTACACTATGCCAGACTATACAGGATGTCCTGAAATTGACGTATGATAAGAACACCACGTGAATCCTAGTCTTAAGAGACAAACATGTTAGTGGCAAAATGTTGTAGGATGACATTTCACTTGCACAATATTGCAATATAGCACGGAGTAAGTCCCATCCTGTCTTACACAGATATCTCACTCATCTTACTACCACAGTGCTGGCCTTCATATATTGAGTGCAGGTTCAATACCTAAGCAGTCCAGATATGTTTCTACTTTTACTTGATGTAACTCAAATGAAATAATACCTGGAAGTGGAGTGCACGAGGAACTTTCTCCGCGCTGTGTTGCCACATTGTCCGCGAATATTGTCGTAAATGTTGGCACTAACATTTTCATCTCCAATTTAGTCCAGTATTCTCGTGGTGTGATTTTTACACTACCGTAGGTGTACTCGGAGCACGTCACATTAACGTATCTGCCAGAATCAGCCAACAGGATATAGTCCTGTCAATGAAGTCGTGTAACTAGAGAATCAGTTTCTCGTATTTTCCGTGCTACTGGCTGGAGAGAGAATCTGTCACTATTAGTCAAATGGTTCCAAACAAAACTCATATGCAGAGTGTTAGAAATTATGTCTTAATTTTTTCGGGGTACAATAACCACATATAAACGAAGAAACAATTTTGAACACATGCCTGGTGTCGCTGAGGAACCAGAAAAATACTAAACTGTAGTAAAATTTAATTTACGTAGACTTGGAAATTACAGAATTTATTTATTTTAAAGTGAAAATTATACAAATTTTAAGGTTTAAATTATCAACTTATTTAACTTAAAATTTAGGAAAGCTATGTGAGTGGTCAGTTTGTTCCAATTATTTTATTTTTTTAATTTTTATTTGCGACTTATTTTCACAGTGCGAAGTTAAGGTGTATCCACCTTGTCTTACACTTAACCACTGAAAAAAAAATAAAAATCAAATACAACAGAACATTAAAACACAATGAGAAAAGAATAATGAGAGAAGTAAATATATCAAATTACAATAAGCAAGAGTATTACCATATAGAACATAAATTACTCCTGAGTAATATTAAATTGAGACATAATACAAAATTGTGTTTTAAGAACGGAATCTTTATATCTGAACAATTATGAAATAAATAGGAAATATAGATAAACTGGATATATTAGACTGGACAAAAATAATAAAAGCACTAAAGCTATAATTTAACTAATAATCTCACATGGAGACTCTGAGAAATATTAAAATATGTAGTATACTAAGTAAATCTTATGGGAACTTAATTTATTACATTACTACATAATAAAACAAAAGTATATTTCCAAGAACATAAGAAGTAAGCTACACTATCAACTAATACTGAGAATATACAATATTACATTTACTTTCACACACGCACATATGCACATACTCACATATACGCTAACATACATACACGCACACACACGTCACACACACATACACACGGGTCAACAAGTGTAATATCATTCACTGTTCATATTGAATTAATATTAAAAATGTTAGTTTAGCAAATTTTTTAAATGAAGAAACAGACTCTTGCTGCCTGGTTTTCTCATCGAGTGCATTCCAAGCACACGCAGTGGCCACCGAAAATGATTTTGAATATTTACTGGTTCTATGCCTTGGTATTAGTAAAACAATATTTAATTTAGAACGGGTACTGATATCGTGACGGGACTGAAGTAATTTTAATTTATCAGCTAAATATTTCGGACTTTTGATATGAAGTACTTTTCTAAGTAGTAGCAGGCTATGCAATTTGCGTCTCTTGTCAAGTCGTAACCATGATAGCTTGTCGTAATATGGATAAACATGGTTGCGTGATTTTAGATTAAAAATAAAACGAATACAAATATTTTGTAATTTCTGTAGTCTGGTTAGTTGTGCGTTAGTCAGGTCATCATACACTATGTCACAGTAATCGAACAAGGGAAAAATTAGTACCTGCACAAGACGTTTCTTAATGTTCTCAGTTAGCTGGTTTTTAAGGCGTTTTAGTAGATGCAAAGTTGCTAGAACCTTTTTACTTATATAAGCAACATGAGTAGACCAATTTAAAGTACTACTCATAGTAAGACCAAGATTTTTAATTGTCGATTGTATTTCAATATTTGTGTTGCCTACTACAATTTTTGGTAGTTCAGCGGTAATGGATTTTACCATCTTATCGGAACGGCACATTAAAATAGCCTGGGATTTTAATGGGTTCATATGGAGTCAATTTTCTATGGACCATTTTCCGACAGCCTTAAGATCTGTGTTTAAATTGTCTACATTTTTGGTGGTATCCGAGGAAGAAAAAAAAGAACAATATATTTGCAAATCGTCGGCATAAATGTGATATTGAGAAAATGTAATATGTTTAGGCAAATCATTTATAAATTGCAGGAACAGAACAGGACCAAGTACAGAACACTGCGGCACTCCAGCACTTACTATATGACAGTCAGATGTTACCTTTCCAGCAACAACACACTGACTCCTACAGGAGAGATAAGACCTGAACCAGTTTACAGCGCTATAAGAAAAATTAAAATTACATTCCAGTTTAGCAAGTAAAATATCGTGGTCTACACTCAAAGGGCATACATTTTCCTTGTGACAAACTTTTAAAATTGATCATTCTAACCTGTTGTAGAATTAACCTTAGTCTGTCGTAGCATTTAATAGTAACATGAAGCACTGTGCGTAATGTAAGTTACATAAACGGTGATGCGTTTACGGGCCTATGTTCAACTAACATCATTTTGTTTCTCCCCAAAATATTTATGTACAAATTTGCAGTTTACCGTATAGTTAGTACTCAATCCTAGAGGCACGATTTATTCGTGTATTCATCTGGATGCAGCCTAGACTTCTCAGTCTTATACGCACTCTGGTCAAGGGCGAATATGCATTGGCTTCTAACTGTACAAACGAATTATTTTGTTACACGTAATTGGCTTGAAGTCGTCAAAGTTGTGTCGAAACAGCTGACGTCTAATCGCGGAAGCTAAAGTGAGGTATGCGTTCTTGACGTTCAACCTGACCTAGAATCAATACGCGAAATACTCGTGCGTCTACTCATTCCACTTTTTCTGAAACAGAAACACGCTTCGCCACTGTACATATTAGGCCTACGTGCAACATCTGACTAGATACCGAGGTAATTTAAAAGAATCAGAATGTTTAAAAAATTTTTTTAACGCCGCTGCAGTGTTAGCCAGTTTCCGGACGTTTCAGTAAATAACTCATAATTTTAATTCTAGAATGTGTTCAAGTGTTGAGTTTAAAGCATCGTATTTAGTCTGTACTCGACCGAGGGAAGCATAAATATTTCTAAAAAAATTCCTACGCATCTTTTTTATTTAGTGTTTTCCTTACTACATTAAAACAGAACGAGGTGGCAGACTGGTAACATGTTCGACTTGCAATTGGGAAGACCCGGTTTCGATCCCCAGGCCATTCTGATTTCGGTTTCCCATTGTCTACCGGAATCACTCCAGGCGAATGCTGGGATCGTACCTTAAGGCCATGACCTTTCATTTATTTCAAACAATTGCAAATAACTTGAATATTTTTTTACCAAATACTTTGAAATAATTTGAAACTGTGTACAGTCATACGACACACAATTTTGCCAGAGCGTTTTTTTTAATAAGGTACCGTTTGTTTGCAAAACATTATTTTGCTCCGTTTTGTCTTATTTTGACAGTAAAATATGTGCTATTTCAGGGGCAAAAATATAAAAATCTGTTTGGTGTATTGCAACAGAAAAATTCAGATACAAGCCATGATATGTAAGTGTTAAAACTGCCAGAAAGAATCTAAGATACGTGTATTAACTTGCGTTAAAAAAAAAATTTTGAAACCACTGCTAAACTATAGAGCGAGGCCGTAACAAAGGTCATGGTTGACTCCTCTCCCAGCTCCTGTCATTGTACTAAGTTATGTGTCACCCTCTATAATGACCTCGATGTCGACGAGACGAACAGACCACTTACCTTACATTGCTACGTGACTTAATTATTTTTCATTCCCAGTCTAGAGTTGGAATTATAACAACTGTCTCACGTTTCGTTACTATTAAGCATAGTTCCACATATTTTAACACAATTTTGAATACATATAAAAAAACCTTTAAGTCTTAAAACGTTATTATATTGTCATTTATTGTCTATATTTCAGGTACCTGCATCATCATTGTATTGGTAAAATGTTTCAATTATAAGAATAGATTCGGTGTAGCTGTACGAAGAGTTATTTTTTCCTTATAATTAGTAAACTATAGTGTTTAATCATGCGCACCTTGTGTAGTTTACATACGGCAGTTACGATTTTATGGCGAAAAGATTTTTTGTAACTTTTGGTTTAAATGTTTTATGTGCACATCTGCTGCTTTGTTACATTGTCTGTGATTGGATTATTTTACTCTCACTTGCCTGGGAAAATTACAGACGTGCGGATTCACAATAATCTTATTATGATTGGTGCAATCAATTGAGAGACGTGTCTGAACAAAGACACGCTGCCAATAACCATTAATCACAGCTGCCGATGTGCACGTGAGACATTGAAACAAAGTGGGACAATTTTTTTTTCGCGAACAAAATCGTAGCCCTATGTATACAGGATCATCGTTTCATTCAAACACACAAATAAAATCTTACAGTACAGTAAGGGGCGGAAACTGCAGGCTGGAGCATTGCCCCTAGTACTTTCATCCCTTCCATAGAGAACAGAAAGTCGCGAAATTATTTATAGACTTGATAGTCTCCAATTAGCTGTATAGTATCTTTATCGTAATATTGTTGTATTATGCAATATGTGACACGTTTGAACAGTTTTGTGCCAAATCAAATAATATACTATCTGGAAACTGTAGTATTCTAACTGGACGTGTTTAATAGAGAAACAGTGGTTCAAATAAACGTTGGCCAATATCGATAAAAAAAAACCTTCAGTGTTAAGTACGTCGGTGCCAAGTAAAATTTAACTTCTCCCGCGATTTTCCAGTATTTCTATAAATCCTACATACCTATCTGAAAGCTGGAGTCCCAGCAAGCTACACGAAGAAAGACGGTTAGAGGTACAACACAGGATTTACTTTACTGCGTTAATAACACTCTGCACTGAAAAATTCTAAATATTATAAGTATTCAAAACACTGTCCAGCTCTTACACATTACGTTAATAGTAAATCCTCACAAATAAAATATTTTCTCGTTCCAAAGTTTTCATACAAACGTATACTTACCCAAAATAAAAACTGTTCAAACGATACGAATGAAGTAGTTTAGAGTGAAAGTAAACTCTCGCGTTTGAAAGTTGAGGGACCGACCACGCCGGAAGTCGGAACCGGATCGCCTTGGCGGGAGGCAAGTGGTTTAAGGGCGTTCAAGTGGGGAAAAATTCATAATTTTATATTTGTATAAAATAGTGTTAGTTTTGTAGACATTAGTTCAGAGAACATTAATATCTAACGGAAAAAAATTAGCTCATCTAGTTTTCCCGTAATGTCACTTCAAAGTCAAAATTTGCATATTTTTACTTCATACAAAACTTCAAAACCAGTAAATATAATGAAATGGAAAAAATCTCATCAAAACTACACGTCACCGTCTACGGCTTGAAGCATATACAAACACATTATAAAATATTTCTGTGTTTAAAATAAATTTCTAAAAGTACCAAAAAAAAGTTTAAATTTTGAAATTTTTTATTTAACATAAACATTTTTTGTAACGGGTTTTAAATGCTACAGG
>PNEQ01070520.1:0-39150 GCA_003012365.1 Medauroidea extradentata
TGTTAGAACTAAATATAAACAATTATTTTGGCGGGAACTTTAAAAATTAAAAGTGACAGGTTCAATGTAAACAAATGACTAACGAAAATTGGCGGGAGGAAATTCATTCCAAGATGGCGGGTGGATTTAAATATTCCAAGATGGCGGATGGTTTAAAATTAATTTTTAGATTTTTTTTTTAATTTTTGAAATTTTTTTTATTTTTGGGAAATTTTGGAAAATTTTGAGAATGAGAGAGCAGGAAAAATTACGAGTGGAATGAGAGAGCAGGAGAAAATGAAAATCCAATATGGCGACCGGAAACAAGATGGCGGCCGGAAACAAGATGGCGACCGGAAACAAGATGGCGGCGGGTGACGTCATCCAAGATGGCGGCGGTGACGTGATCCAAGATGGCAACGGTGACTCCTCAACTCATCACCCACAACCCACTTGCACCAGGATCGGCCATTTCATACTACTCCTGTACAATTCAGGCAATGAAATTCCAAGATACAGGTATGTTACGTCTTGGTCTTGTCTGTTGAAATTTTAATTGTCATGTAATTGGCTGTACAATGATATATAGGATTGGTAAACGAAATATGAACTACAAAGCTATAATGCGCAAAAAACTGTAAAATTCAGGCAATGAAATTCGAAGATACAGTTATGTAATTTTTAAAATGTCTTACACCTCCCGATAAATAAATTATTTTGGTTTTACTATCATGCATTTATTGTTTTGCTGTATCAAATGTATACAAACTGATGTAGGTTAACAATGTCAGTCAATCACTTTGGAAAATAATTTTTTTTATATATTTTATCCGTGAGTACCACTCCGCTACTAGTTAATATAATGTTATACATAGCAGTGTAACGTTTATGACCCTAAGTCACTGTCGTAGAAGAACAGGTCTGGACACTCGCCTGTCTAACAATGGATTTTTCCTGACCCCCTTGTTGTTTGGCTGTAGTTCGTCAAGTTACCGAGAATGTCGTACTTTTTGGCGCTGTTTTCCGGACGGTCGGACTCAAACTCCGTCCACTTTTTTCCATTGTTAAATGTATAAAGTAAATAAGGATTGCTGGAGCCTTTTCTTAAATTTGTGAACGAAGAAAGTATTTCATAAATAGATAAAAAATACGTTTTGATAAATTGTTTATCTTAGCGGAAAGTAAGTGGGCGGAGTTTAGTCCGACCGCCCTAACATCAGCGCCAATAAAACACAATATTCTCGGTAACTTGGTGAACTACAGCCAAACAACAAGGGGGTCAAATATCCAGGCGAGTGTCCAGACCTGTTCTTCTACGACCGTGCCCTAAGTATATATACTTTTATATTATATTTGTGTGAAAATTACGTTTTTGTGGTATTTTGTAACCAAACGACTACAGCAACTTCATAGGCAGCCTACCTCCACTGGATATAAACTGAGCCCTTTGACCCTTACAAATAAATTGAGAATCTTTGTATAATAACTTAACACAGAAATGAACGTATGTGATGATTTTAAATATTTCGAAAGGAAGTTATTGGTTTATTTACTTTTTACTGGAACAACTTAATCCAACCAAAAACACAGTAATAATTAAATTATTGTTAATGCTCTTTTTTTTTAGTGTAAGACTTCCGTACAAAACAGGACATGTCAAATAATCTGTTTCATTTCAAAATCAAGTGAAAAAATTACATTTGCCGTACAGGAAAATATTATTGAAATAGTAAATACAATTTTGAGAACAGAAGCATTTCCGAAATATTCGAAAAAAAAAACACGAAATAAATTGACTGAATTCACCTAGCACGTTCCTGACATAAGCTTAGCGAGGAAAACTCAGAGAGAAAGTAGGTTAACTGCTTGTTTCGTCGACTAGAATAATTACTTACCATTGGATTGGTTTCATGGCGACATAAATTGCCACCCTGCGAAAATCTCGCCGAACATTTTTGGTTTTTACATCAACGTACTTACTCTACAAGTCTCCCACTAAGCTTTTAGAATGCGCCAAGCACAGCTCAATTTCCAGACGCCCGTTGGATTCAACTCTATCGTCCCGAATACCACAGAAATCGGCGGCCGGAGTCGAAACGCATTCCTCGATACCGGTATCTGCGCGCATCATCGGCCCAAGTCAAAACCTCTGCCCTTATCTCTCTCTTTCTCTCACCCTACATCTCTATCCCTCTTCCTGTGTCTCCATCACCTTCTATCCCCTCTCACCCTACGTATCGCTCTTTCCATATCTCTCTCCCTTTCTTGCTCCATCTCTCTCTGTCTCTATCTCTCTCACTGTGTGTCTATCTCTCGCCATCTCTCTCCCTCTCTCCATATATTTCCCACTCTCCCTGTCTCTCCCTTTCTCACGTAAAAAACCAACGCTGTCGAGCTGCTTTTCCCGGAAATTTTGTCACGTTCAATTTCTTGAAATGACTAGGAAATTTACCTTTGAATAAAAATAGCTTTACTAGTCCAATAACTACTTTATTGTATAATGTCTATATTTAAGCACACTTTCATTAGTTACGGGTAAGCGAACCAAACAATTTATTTTATAAATACAAAACGACTTTATTTCGTGGTGAGCTACTAAAGTGAAGTTATATTTTAAGACATAATTCCAAACAAATCTATGCTCTTAAATCCATTTTAAGATAACATGTACATTAACCAATAGTGCTCCTCCTTCGCTTTAAATGGATTATGTTCATATTAATTAAATAGCTATAGTATACAATATACGTTTTTTAATATAAAACATTACTCGACATAAAAACCATGAAATATAGTTATTTTAAGAGTTGCAGTTTAAATTTTTGCGGTGTTTTGTGAATGAACTACTTAAAAACTATTTATTTAAACTTAAATGTGAAATATAATGTTGCAAAATTTCATGTCAATATTTTGGGGGAGCAGTCCTCTCAACTAAAGGAATAAAAAAAAATTCTTGAACGTACAGTAGTTAGGAAAATGCGCCGTTTCTTTCCTAAAAATCACTTGACGTACAGTGAATAGCGAACGGAATGGATCGCGTTAGTGCTTTAGTGTGGAATGCTAAACCGGACAACGCGTACTGTCCATTTGAATAGATGATAGGAAGAAGGAAAAGATTCCACTTTGGCCAATTTCCGGGAAAACAGGAAAAATTGTTTTGACACTAAACTGTAGGTTGAATAAGAAATCTTAGAATTAGACATCTGTTTGTTAGTATTTAAGGAAATGGAATTTTGTCTGAAAAACACAATACATTTTATGTACTGAAAGTTATATGCAATCAAAGGGGATGGAATGTTTTCCTTTTCAATCATATTGAGCAGAGGGCATTCTGAAACTCGGTTAAATAATAATTTACATATATGTTTTCATAAAACAAGTGTTTTTAATTACTATGATAGTATGTTTTATGATATAATACCGACACTGTACTAACCACACATTTACAGTGTCACATGTCGTACATTTACAGCACTTTAGACTACATAAACAGAAGAAACATTACTGCAGTGACACATACGGCGAATAGCCAATCATGCCATAACCCTGAGGTTAAGAAGGGAATGATTTCATTTTATATAAAGCTTTAGAATTCAAAGTCATTTAGCGGTGTAATGATTCCTAGAATCCTTTCTTTCTTTATCTCAATCAATGAAGCAAGATATAAAGTACAATTTGGCTATGTCAGTTCATTTTCGGTAAAATATGGAATGTTTTCCTTATTCATCTCACCCATTCATTTAAAAACGACTCGTCTTGTATGTAGCTGGCAACAAAAACTGCGATGGCATTCCTTAGTAGCTTGATATATCCTGCTCAGTCTGAACTCTATTTCACGTACTGCGAACTGTAATGCAGAAACAGTGCATTACCGAACCTCCGTTCACTAAACATTTCCTGCTCCTCAAAGACATGACAATTTTTCCCCAAAAATTTTTATGCGATTTTGCAACAACGTGTAGAGATATTTGTGATAGTTTTGCTTTCAATGGGAAAAGTTTCACAGTGCATGGAATGTGTAATATATCTCGTTGAAGCATTAAAATACATTTGTACAAACAGTATTAAGTAGTAAAGATTACCTTTATTCTTTTACTGATGCATTCTTATAATAAATGATGTTACGGGTCAGTTATTTTTTATGCATAAATTAATGTCAAACTATTTTAACGAAAATATTTCACCGCATTATAGATTTATATATAATAAATGCACCTATAGCTTTTTCTAGCAATAGTCAACGCGCCTTTGAGCAAACAGTGTTCCTACTTTATTAGGCCAATCAGTGGTACGTTACTTGTAATTTGAACAGATGTCAAAACTGCGTAGCAATAAAAAGAATACAATTAGGGACATTAACCCGAGGTACAGATATTCCAAATAAAACTTGTTGTCGAATTAAAAATTAGTGGTCCTAGCTACAACTTTAAAAATGATCAGAAATGAGAGTTGTTCAAACGCTACATAATACAATACCGTATATTATAAAGTGATATGTTATAACAGACAATGTTGACTTAGGTGTGAGTAAAAGTAATTTCCACAATTCGCTTAAATTTACCCTTAAGAGTCTGCGTCACCTTTTTTTGTTAACAATAGAAATTTTCATTTAATAAAGTAAGAATACAGCGAATAACCGGTAACGTTTCCTTATAGAAACATTAAATTTTACTATTAGGCGCGTATTATAGGATTAAATCGGTACTGGGAGTAATTAAGTGTTCACAATTGGTGAGAGATAATTTTTATCTTAAAATTTAAGTATGATTAATATTTCTTAATTACGCTTTAATTTTTCGAATACAATGTATGTAATGAAAAGCATAGTAATCAACTACGTCCCCATTGAAATACTTTCAATTAAATCTTGCCAAATTTTAATTAAGAAGGAATTAAGAAAGATTCGTCAAAATAAGTGACACGGGCTCTTAAGCTGGGTTTTTAATCAGGATTATTTCAATAAGAAAATTTGGCGTTGTAAATAAATAGTAATTTATATATGTACATAAACTTTTTGGTTATTATTTATGAAATTAATAATGCAAGTAACATTCGTACGTGTGTCAGTCAATACTACCGACGCTCTAAACATGCTAATTTTTAATGGCCTTTAATATAATTACTGTGCAAAAATTTCTTCGGCACTAATTTGTATGTGATTGTCTTATGCACGTCACGTAATGGCGATGGGAATGTGACTTGAAACACGCTTAAGAATTGTTGAAATGATTAGGTTCGCATATGCTGTGCATACCGGCTGAAAGCCTGAGGTAGGCGAAGAAATACTACGGACGTTAACGAGAATGCTTGGAAGGTTGTATCGGAAGACAACAAATAGACGTCCGTAATTTATGACTGGCATGTTAATTAGCAATCAATTTCTTACTGGTGCCTTCCCTGTCTACAGTACCGAAATATTCCTTCGGAGTACAAATAAACGACTCACTTAAACCTAACTTAAATATCCATGGATCATTTCATTACTTAAACCGGCGAACGTTTCCAACCAGCGGTAATAATTTGTGTTCAATCCTGTTTTGGGCAAGATAATTGAAACATTCAACAATGGTGTCTTAACTGCATAGTAATGGAAACCAAATTAATTATAGAACGTATGGTAATCCGTAAACACTAACGTTTCAGGCTAATTGAAATCCCTTTGATGTGACTAAATGAACTGTATGGAGATTTTGTAACTGTTTGGAGGCTAAAAATTACTACAGATGTTAATTGTTACTACACACGTCTGTCAGAGTTCTATATTTGTAAACAAAACTAAATTTAACTAACTGGGATTAACTTAATCTGGCATTCCAACAGGTAACACCGCATTACTGATTTAAATTAACTTTTTTTTCTAAAAAATGTGTTACTCAAACTTAAACTATGTTATACTATTTTATTTCACTGCGTACCTTTTGGCGCTTGTTTACATGCAAAACCGATCGAGGTGGCGCAACGGTAAAACATTGTACTCAAGTTAGACAGGCCCTTTGTTCAAGTCCTTGCTCCGAGCATGCTGAATTTGACTTCAAATGGGTACTCAATATCACTTAAGAGTGCGTGGTAGATATATAAACGCTGAAAACATCAATTGATTTCTACACATTTTTCGAAGCCAATATGGATGAAATTCTCAATGACAATCCTAGATAATGATATTTGCCAACTTTATGAGTAAATATTTATCCAGAATTACTAATTCGTTACGCGTGATCTCTTGCACCGCAGTAAAATGCACTAGGTTCCGGCGTCAGAGATTGTGCCTCAGAAGTTCGTAACACTGGAAACAATTCTGTTTAAAACTTTGGCTAAAACTATATTGTCTAGGATTGCTACGGTTTAATTTCCGCAAATTGGATTAAAGAAACCTACAGTTATAGATTAATGATTTTAGAGTTGAATTATGTACCACGCCCTCTTAAGGTGATTGTTGGAATGAATCCGAAACAAAGTTCAGGGGCGATATCCTTCCTAGTTACCGTCCTTGTGTAAAGTTATCTTTGTGATCGTCTCTAATAATCTCGCTGGCAAGGATACCTGTAAGTCAAAAATAAATAACTACAAATTATACATAAATTTCAACTTATTAATTTTTACATATTTAATTTGTTCGTACACTACAAAGTTCAGCTCATGCCCGGTTTACTACTTAAGTGCTTAAATAAAAAAACGAACTTAATATAAAATTCGTACACATTTAATTTTACAGCTGAAACAATTATACAGCTTAGCCAAACATAGATTCTTAATAGTATCATAAAAAGTTATTATAGATATAAAAGAACAGTAAAAAAAATTAAAATGTCACTAAAGAAACAGTGACAGTATTGATACAAAGCAATCGTGAGATACAAAACTGACAATACTACTGTCACGGCCGGTGCCATTATTATTATTATTATGATTATTATTTACACCCAAGTGACCTTTATTACAAATATAATTGTGGTGTTCAAATTGCTCTGGATGGAGCAGGCCCTAGCAAGCTGGCCTGTCTAAACACCCAAGTACCCATAGTTTGGCAACCAGGCAAATATTAAACAGCATGTGTACACAGTGCGATAGCAAAACTTCCCACTCCTAACAGCCTGAAACGAGGACAAATTTCCCAAACGTGGCTTGATACAGGATCGTGTGACGGAAATGCATTTTGAATTTGTCCGTAATGTTAATTAAGTGAGAGTAAAGATACCATGAAAATAGACATGAAACTTAAATTTCTTTAAATTACAAAAGAATAAGCTTCACAGTCCAATGTTTGAACACTTTTCATAATTTCGTTGCATAATATCACGTAGTTATATTTAAATACACGTGAATATAAATGCAATTTTCAGCGTAGCATTACTTCCTCTGTATTATATTTATGTATACATTAAATCCACATTTTGGCTTACTTACTATTTGTAAGCAATAACCGCACACAAAATTAACATATTACGTCCTGTAACACTCTATATAAAGGCCTCTGAGAGAACATTTTAGATGCGCGGTTTATCCCTGTGTTTCTTACATCCAGTAACTACTTGGGACAGAATCAGAGAAATACACTTCTCTTCTGCAGTGAAATGAAAATTTGTTTGAAATGGGACAGGATTATGCAGAACTTCGGATGCAGTTCAGTCCATTGTGAATGAAGAAGATGCAGCAAGGAGAGTTCTCAAGTTTACGCGACACTGCATCCCTTGACGAGTAACTAGGTCGCGTTAACTTCCTCTCTCCTCGGAAATTCTCGGGGGCATTCGTTCATACACGGCAATTGAGCAGTGATTAGAAAGAAAATGTTTTCTCTTATGAGAGAGTTAGCACAGGAAAATGTTTCGTCGCTAGTTGCACTACTATCGCTGCAGTCATTTGGGATAACTTTGTGCCAGGGACTTTATTTTATATAATAACTTCGTCGCATTCAACCACTATGTAAAATTTATGGTTAGCAAATTTGTTAATCTAGAACACAACCGTATTATTAAATTCTGAAATACTTAATTTGAAATTAAACTAGGCTGGTGGTACAAAGTTGCCCTGGCCGGTGCAAAGTTACCCAAAATGACTGTAAATGGTGTAATAAAATGCAAGACAGTAGTAAAATATTGATTTTGACTATACTCGGCAAAGAGAATAGTCGTTTAGTTTAATTTTGAAATGAAAAACGAACCGAGCTCGGCTTTTAAATTATCAACTTCGTGTTACTTGATATTAATGAAAGCTCTGCGATTGGTCAGTTTACACACCCATACCGACAGCAGCGCAACAAGTGGCAGAAATTGTCCCTTTACAAACTAATTAGATAGATATTTCTAACCTGTAGTAGAATTTACCTTAGACAGATATCTCTCTCCTTTTTAGTTTAGTCATTTTCGTAAGCAGAAACGAGAGCAGATATTACAAATCTGTTAGCAAATTGGTTTCAAACTGTTTACGCCGTGGTAGCAAATTTTTTGAAGACAAGAAATTATACGGTTTCGAATAATAAGCCAATCTACAAAATGTCGTTGAATACATAAATAGTTTACTGTTTTGAGAAAATTAGGCAACATTATGTAAAACTGTTGTAAAGAATACTCCCAAACAGATATTTGATACCTGATCTCCTTTGGGATTAAAAAAAAATAATTATAGCGATAACAGTGGAAACAGTTGAGCCGAAATTTAGTTTAGGTTACGTTCGAATGTCAGATAATACTGGGCGCTGAATCGAAGGTTGATTTTGTTAGGTTAGGAAACGGCAATAAAAAATTAACAAATTCGAAGCTGCCGTTACGGTTGATGGCCGAGGATAAATGAATGTTCCCGAGTATTCCCGAGGAGCGGTAAAGTCTAGGCGACCCAGACACCCACACCCTTCCTTGCGGATAGCAAATTAAGACCCAACTCGCAGAGGCAGAATCATGTCCCCCCCCCCCTTTTATCCATGGCAGACGGCTGACGACTTGAGGTGGCAGGGGTTAACGCGCCGGCCCGCTCTCGCCCGGGAGACCTGAGTTCGGACCCCGCCCCTGCCCATGAATATTTATGGCCCTCCGGCTTGCCTCCCATGACAGCCCCTTTCTCCTGCTTACAACGCAGGGAGAATGCAAATTCTTGACTGGCACTGGCGGTGGCTTGGACAAGCGAAGCGCCTTCCGCCGTCTCCAGGGGTTTCCATCGGCGCGTGCAGTCTCAGACCTCGCGATTGAAGTTGGGGAAACGCAATTCAACCTCGTAGCGTGCCAACACCTCCATGCAGAACCTTCCGTTTACGTCTCTTTTACTATGTTTGAAAGCACTGCGTTAAAAATAGTAACCAACGTTAAAATTAAATTTTTTTCTCAAAGGTTTACTAATTTTAAATAAACGTTTTTTCAAACAGTAATCGTATACCTACGTGGAGTTTCTGGGCTAATACTAACATTGAAAAAAATTTTAAGTTCTATACTTAATGTTTTAATTCATACTTCATACCAAATTTTATGATCCGAATTTTTGTTACGACATTCTTCATGGAGCATCATTCTTTTGATTTGGCTTGAAAGAAAATTATTTAACATAGGTTCTTGAATTAAACCTCGTACTTAGTTATTTTTGGCGTGCAAAGATCAAAAGATGGAACATATGCCGTTGTACTGATTTAAATTTTTGCTCACCTTTGGATGTCGATATTCTTGTACAATTGGCGCAGTATGACGCAGAATAACCATGAATAAATATACAGTTTAAAAATTATGTTATTGGTACCGTTCCGTTATTAATTCAATTTTGATAAATAACACAAACTAAACTGGCTATATGATTATAAGGTTGTATTAAAAGAGTCGTCCAAGTCATATAGTGTACTAAATCGTAACGTTGAAATAAATGTCAAAACAAAATTAATTTGATACAATTAGTAATTGGTATCTCACTTAAATCATAGCAAACACTGACTTAGATGTCACATTATCGGTAGTTATTGATCGATAGTACTGATAATACCATATACTCATGTCAAAACAAAATTAATTTGATACAATTAGTAATTGGTATCTCACTTAAATCATAGCAAACACTGACTTAGATGTCACAGTATCGGTAGTTATTGATCGATAGTACTGATAATACCATATACTCAACAAGAAAATATGTAAACTTGTCAACACGTAGGTAAGTGAGAGGGTTTTACAGTCCTTTAACTACGAGGTCTTAAGAGTTAATATACGCTAGCTTTTATTTACGTTCAAGGCACAGAAACAGGGAAGGCGATAAGTTGAATATAACACGTCCGTCAAACACCTCGTCGCCTCTAGGCGCGAAGGACTAAACTAGCGTGCTGTGTTTTCTCATAGAAACTGTTTTTCAACGGGACTTCAAGCGATGACCCTGTTATTTTATTTGTGGAAAGTATGTGGTAAAGTCCAATGCAGGTTTCTATGATTTAGTTTTACAGTTGCGGTTGGTATTGTCTCAGCTACAGCAACGTCAAAAAGTCATTTTCAGCACTTTTGAGAATCTTGGGAAACATGTTTTTAATTAGCGGACGACATTTTTAAAATCATAGGAACACAGTTTGAAATGTGTCTTCTTTTCGTAGAAAAACTCATTGGAAACATTTTTAATAGTTACACAAGAAAAAGTATTTTCCGTACCACGTCACTGTACTTATAACGCGCCAGGTACATTAACTCTTGAGAGCCGGTAGGGGTGACATGAGGTGAAGGACCAACACAACATTCATGCCCGGGTCGGGATTCAAACCCAGGACCTTCTGCACCGTAGACCGGCCCTAACCAACTACGCTACGGAGACTAGCTACTTGTCAATAAATAGGTTGTTTTAGCAACTCAAGCACCTAAAATAATCTAAATCTTTATTGCATGAAGTTAAATACTACTTTATGAGTACAGATTTTTTTAAGATTGCACACGAAAGTATTTCTCGCCTGACTAGAGAATAACAATTTGTTCTGTAAAAGGAAGCTGCTCTCGGATAGTACCGACGACCAAACAGGACTTTTGTCCAAATTTTAGCAGTAGTACAGTACCGTCAAGTGGAGATACTTTGACTGCAGTGGTAACTTTGACTGCAGAGTTAACTTTAACAGACTCGAAATATTTATTTTGGTGCCACTTGGTGAAGACATGGCACTCTTTATCTGGATACATCTACATTAAGTGTTTAATTACTTGACTTTATTTATTTATTTCTTCGCTAAATGGACATAACAATATTTTGATTCAGTCAATATTACGCCTATAGTCACAGCGTACTCACTTGACTGTTCTTGCAAGACCGTGCTTTCAGCTGGGTAACAATTTATTTGGAATTTTCCTACGTGCCTTGCTTAATCATCAGCGGTGACACCCTTTGAGCACTTATCGGTTTCCGTTTTTTGCCATGTTAGCTTCACTCTACCCGATCAAATTTTCATAGGTAATTTTGGCTTCCAAGACTTCTGAGTACATCGTATTTGGTCTAAATTATAATGTGAAGGCTAATTACTATTGCGTTCTTTTCTTAAGACTAAAAACACCTTGTGTTTGACATAATGTATACGATTTAGGGTACTTTATTTTTAATCTAAAACTACTCCCGCACACCTGCACTGAAGTATGCGCTGCGTGACTGCATTAGCATTTAGAAAGAGATCTTTGTTTAACTTTTCGAAATCTTTAGAATTTATAGAATCCTAAACTAACAAAAACAGAAAAATCTTGCTATTGTAATAGAAAATGATTCGAAATTCCAAGAAAGGAATGACAGTTCCCTAGTTTGTGATGGCAATAACGTTTTTATTCGGCTGTATTTAAGTACAGAATGTTTTAGACACATGAACAAAAATATTGCTAAATGAACGATGCTAACTTTAAAATCAATGTTCAGTGTACGTATGAAGGTGTTACTCTCGGTGAGACACATAGTAGTTTACCACGTTTAAAAATATTATTTATTAAGTTAAAGCAACGCAAAATGAACGTTGGTTGTGGTGTGTGCACTGAATATTTAAGCCGGCAAATTCAGGGCTAGAAAAAGTTTTCAAGAAAAAGTTTATCGTAATTACATTCGACTCAGCACAACGACTGCTACAAAAACTTTCGTGCTATGTGCTGGGGAACTTTTTTTATTGTCAGTTGGACGCGAAGCCGCTGAAGTGATGCTAATAAAGCGAAACTTTCCGAATGAAAACAATTTACATTTCTGGTGTGAGTGAAGCAAGTGGAAAATAAAATTAAAGTGCATATTATTAAGCTTCAAATTTTTCATCCAGGATGTAATATAATGCGCGATTATACACAACCACATCTTGATTTTATTTTTAAAAACATGCGCATTTCTTCTCACATTTTTTTACTACGCAACACGTTTTTTTTTTTTTTTAAGTATGTTTAGTGATACGCGTTCGAACGCGATTGTGAGCTGGAGTGAAATTCTGTGAAACTGTATTTGTATTAACCGTTTTTGTCAATCACGTCAAGAGACCATCCAGCAGACAAAAAATGATAAACTACAGAATGTAATATAAATCGCACCTCCAGATCAGTATGGACACAACTCAGAATTTGGTAGTTTTGAGTTAGGTCTCAATTGTAATGCACCTTTCAATGGTTTTTCAAATGGTAACATCAACACTTAATTAGCATTCATTCGAGCAGTGTTATCTGAGTTGATTCCTTATCATTATTACATATTTTTTCACATTTCTATGATGAATATAATACAATTATCATAGTATAATAGTATTGGCAACTGTTAAACATGTATATTTTTAACATGAAATGTGGTATTACAGCTACAGTGAAAGAATTTGATACCCAAATGTGTTTTTCCACTAAAATGTCAAATGCCATTATCTCGGAACCGTACTTTTGAGTTGTGCTCTTATCGATCTAGAGGTGAGTAATGTTAATCTACTGCGGTTATTATTTACGTGATCGTAACCTGACAAGACGCGTACACAAATGCCGACTAATGCTCACTCACATTGGCTTCGTTCGCGTGGTCGACACCTTCGACAACTTCTGCACTCAGGATGCTTCCAGACGTAATTGCTCCTTGTACAGAATAGTTCTGATAGTGGGTTAATCTTCAACTTCTGCACCTGATGACTACGTCTTTTGCACCTCTTAGTAGGGGTGATAAAGGTGAGTAATGTGCTAAATAAACATCGATAGGCGGGAGTTTGAAACTTTGAATTGTAAACTAGTGCAATATAGCATCATACATGCACAAACTCACATAGGGTAAACCAACCCTATACTTCGTGACACTAAAGTTTCAAACGCCCATATCTACGAAATGTTAAACGTACTAATTGGGTATTCCTTTATTACTTCCTGCGTGAAAAATTATTTATTACAATATATGGTATATCACGTTTTTTAATCGGTTTATCCTATAATAAAACGACATGTGGGTGGTATTTAGTGGGTAGATAAACTCGTAAATAGGGTATGCATTTTTATTTATTTTTTTCAAGCAACGATGACAATGAGCATTATTTACAGCAACAGTTGATATTTCTTTTCAAAAGTAAATTTTAAATTATTTTAAAACTTATTTACTGTAACAACGTTCTCGATGAAGAAAAAGTACAATTTAACTGAATTTTAAACTTAAATATTTATTTAGCACCAAATCTCGCCAAGGATTGAAAGCGTTCAGTTGTCATCAGTTTCTTCCTCCGCAAAACTTATAAACGTTCGTAATATCTAGCAACAAGTTAGACACCTTTGCGTATACAAGATACATTGCCGGCAACGCGAACAAAGGTTATATGTTTTTATTTATTTTATTTATAGGAAGTTTTGCGAGCCCTCGAACAACTTTACGTTATTGGTGGTTGTTTAACTGCTCCATCTCACTCTCTATCTAACTGCAGTACTATATGTCGTTCGCGGTATACAGAACACTTCTGAATTCAATCTACGTGAATAATCCCTAGACGTTAAATCATACAGTTCAACAATTTTGATGGTTGCCGCAACCCGTGTACTGTTGGTAACGAATAACCAAATGTAGTTCAACGTATTTTTAAAGTTAAATACAACAACAATATCGAAATACTTTCAAATAATAATTATTTAATTACTTTTTATGTGGTTTTTAACGTTTTAAAACAACGTAATTCTACCGATTGCAACATGTAAGCAGACAACGATTAGGTCATTTTCCCTCCACCTGCACCCTTCGTAGTGGTTTGTAAACATTCCACCGAGAGATAGCATTTCGAACAGAGTCCAGTATTTATTAAGGCAAATAATGGAACTGCGGTTCGGCGCTGTTGTTAATAATTATTTGCTTATCCTTTTAGATTAAGCACGATTTAACCGTTTAAGTTATTTTTCCTCGTTATCAGATAATGCTGTTGACCAGCAATAATATTTTACGAAACACTTGTAAATAGCTGTGAAGACTTTGTAACTCATTACTTAGAAATAGCGGGAATATTCCACCTGATTGAAAACAAAAACTAAGCATAACTTTCAGAAATACTCACGTATTCTGTAACCACCTTCATGACTTTAGTCTAAAATCATTGAAAATATCATCTTTAGTTGAAATAGGAAATTTTAAAAAGTGTTTAACTCAGTTATTGAATGCTTGTTTTGGTCACAAAAAATGAACATGAAGCAGGGACGGCCAGCGGAAGTGTGAGAAAACGCGGTGTCTTTAAAAAAACAGCCGGTTGCCGGCATCGTCCGCCACGTCTCTCACATACAAATTTCGGGAGCGACTCTCATCGTGAATAGGTCGTGAATCACCATGCTGGTACCATAGGGGGAAAATGTTTACTTATAGGTTGTTCGGGATAAAGTGAGCACTAAAAATTTAACCTTTATAAAATAAAACTATCCGTTACTGCATATAATTGAATATTAACTGTAGTTACCTTACTGCTTGTATGGTTGGCAGTGGTGTTACACAAGATATTTCCGTGTATTTCCCTATTTAAATATGACGATACTGAAACAAAATAGACCAAAATCGTCATGATTGTATTTCATATACTTATTATACTTTTTTAAAAATGAAACTCTATGGATTCCTACCGACTGCACAATTTATATTACACGCACAAACATTAAAGGAGATGTCCAGAGAGGTCAGACATGTCCAGACAATACGCACGGAAATATACGAATTGACTAAAAATAGAACTTCCGCAGAAATGTTTAGACTGCTCACTGTATCCCGAATTACCCTGCAGCACGGTCGTAGAAGAACAGGTCTGGACACTCGCCTATCTACCAATGTATTTTGCTTGACCCCCTTGTTGTTTGGCTGTAGTTCGTCAAATTACCGAGAATGTCGTACTTTTTGGCGCTGTTTTCCGGGCGGTCGGACGCAAATTCCGTCCACTTTTTCCCATTGTTAAATTTATAAAGTAAATAAAGATTGCTGTAGCCTTTTCTTAAATTTGTGAGCGAAGAAAGTATTTCATAAATCGATAAAAAATACGTTTTGATAAATTGTTTATCTTAGCGGAAAGGAAGTGGGCGGAGTTTAGTCCGACCGCCGTAACATCAGCGCCAATAAAACACAATATTCTCGGTAACTTGGTGAACTACAGCCAAACAACAACGGGGTCAAATATCCAGGCGAGTGTCCAGACCTGTTCTTCTACGCCTGTGCCCTGCAGTAAATATAAATTGACAATCTCTTTGAACTATACTGAGACATCTTTGACTGTATTTTCCTCACGCTTTAGTGACTGAACCCAGGTCACGGTCGGTTTCCGCAAATGGGAATCGTAATGCACGATGTCGCTGGCCAGCGGGTTTTCTCGAAGGTCTCCTACATCCCCCACACTTGCGCTCCGGTGCTGCTTCAACTTTCACACTGATTATTCGTCCTCATCTGCTGTTGAAATCCGTATAGGCCTACATCGTTTCACTCCCCTGTGGTTTTATTTCGTAGCTTTACTTGTCCTCGAACAGCGCAAGGAGTTGGGAGAGGTACACGGGGAAAAGGAGGTAGGAATTGACCAGTGCCTGTTTTAAGAAACCATCCCAATGGCGTAATTTATGGAAAACCCTGGAAAACGGAAAAAAGTATGGCCGGAGCCGGGCCCTTCAGAAAGCGAGGTGAATAGTTTTTCCTCTGCTCCACCTCGCTGGATACTAACTTTAAGACATACTCTTATTTAAATTGTTACATAGGTCGCCAGGGGTAAAGTAAGCACTAAAAATTTAACCTTTAAAAAATATCACTAGCCGTTACTGAATGTAATGCAACATTAACTATAGTTACCTTACTGCTTGTATGGTTGGCAGCGAAATTACGCAGTAGTTCCGTGTATTTTCCTATTTTAATTCAACAATACTGAAACAAAATGTACCGAAATCTACATAATCATATTTTATACAGTTGGCAAACAGTTTTTATCAAAGTGTAACGATTCAGAGTGACCGCACATTTTATCTTACACTCGCAAACATCAAGGGACGTGACCAGAGAGGTTAGACATTTCCCGTCGTTAGTCGTTACGCGCGGAAAGATACGGATTGGCTGAAAATAGAACATTAGCAGGGCTATTTTGAGTTCTCACTTTATCCCGAATCTTTATCCCGAATCACCAATACGTAGATATGTCTCACCTATAAGTCTAATTTGTAACATATACTTTAGAGAACCAAGCGACGGGGGAAAAAATATATGACGCGCGGTTTGCAGAGTGCACAGGTGGTGTACGGAGCGGTACGGACGAACTTTACTGCAGCGGATTAGTTTGCTGGTGGATTGGCGAGGGCTTGGAGCAGGGTTGGAACAAGAGTGTGTGTGTGTTTGTGTGTGTGCACGAGGAGGGGAGGGGAAGGTATCTGTGAAGCCATAAACTGCCGAGGATCCAGGTCACATGGGACCGAGTCTCGTTGGCGATATGAACTTGGCAACGTCTCCTAACAGTAGGGTTTGTCGCACGCGTCGCATCCTCTGACCTCAACACCCTCCCTTCCCCCCTTCGTGGTTACTTCCGGAAAACAAACCTGATATTGTCTGAGACACGTGCAATTACGTGAGGTGCCCGGTCTCCCGATGTGGCGGGGCCCGATCTTAACTGTAGAGGAAAGAAAAACAGTTCGACCGAAGTGCAATCCACCGACTTCCACGATCGATGGGCGGATTTTGGTCACGCCACCAGACTTTATTGAGACCACAGAGTTTTTTTTTTCAACACCAACGTCGACATGTGTGTATTCTTGTCGCACCGGTGTGGTCCGAAAACTTCTCAGCGTGCGTTAAGTTACGTCTGGTTAAGAAAGAACGTTACAGTCGTGTGTATCCTCTTCATTTCCACCGTGTATCACTAAAGTTTATGTTTACGTTGCTGGAATGGGTGACAATGGGTGTCTTTGTGATCCTTTTTTAGGTATAAAAATATTAACACAGATTTTTAGAAACGTAATAGTATTGTACAACACACTTCTGTCGTTAATATTACGTCATAAAAATATAGGTCACAACTTAAAGAGTCCTCGACCGGCGCATGGACGCGTTGCAGCGTGTCACGCGTATGCTTTTTTACGCGAAACCGCTGAACTCGTTCATAATATGATTATCTCCTAAAACAACACACACTTGAAACTATGCTTCTATGTTTTCAAAAATTCAGCACGATTGTTAGAAACATGATTTTCGGACTTCTCAAAATCACTAAAAACTGTTTTTTAGACTGCTGTAACTCGGAAAATATCACCTGAATTCGTAAAGTGCAACGCGAGAGGCGTACGTTGGTCTTTACATAATACTGTTAAAAAATGTAATTTTGTGATCACCGCTTAAAGTACTGTAGGTAAAAGACTACAAGGAAAACCTTGCACGCCAGTTTGGCACACTGCGAATAGAGGCGAGATGCTTCTCGTCAAGCGTGGGACACTGGCTCTTATCGCTACGCTGTTCCCACGCGTCAAAGGTGGAAATTCGACACCGGCGAAGACTGCTCTTAAGGGTGTTCAGGAATGATGAAGTAATAATTTTATATTTATATGAAATACTGTTAGTTTTGTAGACGATACTTGTGAGTGCAGTTTCCTCTTGCGAAACAATTTAAGCTGGTGTAGTTTTCTCATAACGGTGCGACAAAGTCAACATTTGCATGTTCTGCTGCCATGCAAATAGTGAAAACCAATTGACTTACGTACGTGAAATAATTCATAGGGAAATAACATACTACGGGCTACGTAGTAAAACATTTGAAAGAATTCCGCGAACTGATTTTGTATTTTAAAAAAGTTGTTAAATTTCCAACTTTTTTCTGTATTTTTGCGATTTTTTTAAATTCAAAATATTACGTTGTGGGTTTTATAATGTTTTATTGCATAGTTATTAGGATGTAAGTTCACAGCGAATTATTTTGTTTAAGTAGGTCAGTTGGTTTTCACTACTTGCATGACAGCGTAACAAGCAAATCATGACTTTGACGCACCGTTATGAGAAAACTATGAGAGCTAAAATAGATCCGTAAGAATAAAATGTACTCACAAGTATTGTCTACAAAACTAACAATATTTCATAAAAAATATAAATTTATGATTTTATCGCACTTGAACACCCTTAATATATCATAGAGTCAAGTTGTTGCCTTGTGTCTAAAGGATAGGGGGAGGCGTGATGCGCATGCCTTGTCATCCTTAAGGCGTCCACTCTTCTTGACCTCGAAGGTGCAAAATACGTTCGTCGAGCGGCCACCGTAATGGTTCCGCTTACCAAACTTTCAGCGACGCATTTCAAACCGAAGAATCAAGTCTTACAGTAAGTGCTCCTGAAAGGACACATTTTTAATCATAAGGCTACGGCAAGCTGTATTATCGTGGACATACGCGATTGCAATATTATGTCGTCCCAGAAATCTTAGAAAGGGACTAAGAAAGACAAACAACGAAATACGGAAAAAGAGAAAACAAGCCGGGTTGGCTGTAGTCAACACATCCATAAACCAAAACAACATAACATGAAAGATCCCATAAGGAATTAGTCAAGAATTCTAAGATTTCTGGGACGACACAATATTGCAATGGCGTATGTCCACAATAATACAGATTGTCATTCTGTCCCATTGTATGAAACATTCAAAGACATTAAGGCCACGGGTCCCTATTTATGATATTTTAGTAAGTATTATTGTTTAGATCCGATATCGAAAAACCGTTACATAGAAATGTTGCGAATTGTTCGTACTATGTAACCAATTTTTTTTAAACATGAGTTTTTGTAATTTTGGCTAGTTATTGACCTTAAGAAAATGCAATTAATTCTATAATTAGCCGAAAAATTATATAAACATGTGTTTTAAAAAATAAGGCTGCAGAGTACAAACAATTTCCGAAATTTTATGTAACGGTTTTGCGATATACCTGCCCCCTTTCAGAATTTAAACTGGAGATTATTTACACAAGCACACTCCCCGTCCATCTCGACTTCGAGTTTCCATGATATTCCATCCTGATTTTGAATTTCCATTGTTTTCCAGACTAACGCTGCGATGAATTGTTGCTGTGAATATAGCTGATATCCTCACTGCTTCGGTATCTGCGACGCTGGGGTTTCCGTTTATGATGACGTCACTGTCATATCTGCCAACTACTAAGAGCGGTATTTCATAAATGAGCGTTAAAACAAAAGTATAAACAGAAAAATTAAAACACAAATAGAAAAATCCTAGAAAACATTCTTCAAACTTTGTGAGGTAACATGTCGCTCACGTAATGTGTTTCTGACTATTCGTTTCGTCGTTTGTTTGTAACTTGGGTTCTGTTACAAGATATTACGCTAAAGGAATACGTCACATTGGCAAATACATTTCTTTTAATTTTTTCTTGTTTTTATTTTTATTTGTTTTAATAATGGAGAAACTTATTTTAATAAACCATCTTCCGTGATTTGCACGTATTAATTTCAAATTCTAGTTAAATTCAGCAGACATTTTCACCATAAATGTATGCACCATGCCACTCAGACAGTGCTCGAATTAACGTTACCCGGTACACAGAATCGTCGTGCCGGTTGCATAAAACCAGACTCGGAATATAGTTAAACGTCATAGCGCTGTGTTAATGTGACTGCTCGTCTGAATGTTTTGTGAGCATATGAAGCCGAGAAAAGCTGAGGCATTAAATATCCTTCCTAGTTAATAAGTCAGCACCGTTTTACGATTATTTGCTTGTTTTAATTTCTTAAAAATAATATTCTTTTACTAATAAAATTTTTGAAGGAAAGACAAATGTGTCTTTGTTACTAGAGTCGAAGTTCTGATGCTGTAATATCGCTTCAATTGTAAAATAGTTAGGATATCCCGCTAAATTGTATTAAATAACTACGTCCGTTTAAAGTACATGTTCTTTTGTTTTTAAAAAATATAACAATTTACCTGTAGTAACCTTGTTGCATCCTTTGTGAACACATTTCTGTATCAAAACGCTTCTGTAGCATAAATTTATAGTAAGAAAACTAACCAAAAGTGAAACGAAGTTTTATATTTTCTGTCCCTTTTTCTTTCTTACACTCACAGATACTCCCCTTCCAACAATGTCTGCCTTGGCTTCCACCCTCAGTGTGTCTTCTCAGTCAAGAACACGCCCAACTGTCGCTCCAAGTCTACGTCCGTCTGCCGCTGCTCTGGTCTCTGTTATGTAGGAATGCTCCTTAAGGCTCGAGTTCAGTCGCCATATTGAATTTTAACATTTTTGCTTTTTTTTAATTCTAAGAAGAAAAATTTTAAATTTGTGATTATACCTCAAATTCTGTTTACATTTCGCTACGGTACAGACCTTGCGGTTTAGCTGTTGACATATAATTACGCCGCAATGTGTGTGACAAATTTTTTATAGTCATAATTTTCCCGACAAATTGCGACCTAACTATTCATGACTAGCTCTATTGCCATGCTTGCTTTGTAGCACAAGGCAAATAGAATATGTGGTATAGTCACCGATTGAACATTTTTCTTCTCAGAATTCCAAAAAAATAATAAAAATATTAAAATGCAATATGTCGACTGAAACCGGGTCTTAAGGATGGCCAATGCCCGCATATCATGCCTCAGCCTTGCCTCCTGCTACAAGTCACTGATCCTGGGTGCAGTTTTCTCTGTAAGCGAGTCACTATAAAGTATTATTTAGTCATCCTGTAACTTCATGACATCAATGGCCTAGTTCGTAAGGAAAACAACTAAAACTGTCCAGTTTTGAGTCAAATGCATATAGAAAGATTTCCGCTCCGTTTAACTATCTGTTAACGGACATGTTTGGTTGGTGCTAATTTGTAGAAATAAGTACAGAGGCAACTGTTTAAGGTGTTTTAAAATTCATAGCCTACCTTTGCTGAAATTATCACTCTTTAAATAAATATAAGTACGACTTCTTTATCTTTATTGGCAATCATAAAAGAGTGCAACGCTTTTTTTAAAAACAAGGACAAGGACGTGTTGTTTTTCTTTTCAACTAAGTACAGAGCACTTCTGTCTACGTATTGGTGAGCTAAAACTAAAAAATTCAATTTTTTTAGTTGTTTGCCTTTTGAAGTGAGCCATCGACATAATACTGAAGATAATGTTATGTTTTAAGTGCGTATACAATAGTAAATAGGCCTACTATGCGCCAGGATGATAGTTCTTGAAAAGGACCACGAAATTGCTCATTTTGGTAATTTTCGGTCGTGAGAAAGAAAGTTTTAGATATGTGTACAACCTAAAATAATTATAAACACATGTAAGGTACCTTGAATATTATATATTGGCGTTCAATTCTCTCGCACGTTTATTTCTTTTCAAAATTAATGTTATGTTCAGCAGAACGTTCGTAGGCCTGGGCCTAGATTAAGAACACTTTTATGACACTGTTTCACATTTAAATGGAAAAATTAAAGATGAAAAGTGAAACAGCGATAACCAATGGCATGCATCTATTGATAACAAAGATATACCATTGCATTGTAGCGTGTTAATCGTATTAAGTGTAACAAGTCGTTTGCAAACAGCCGCCTAAATAGTCAATGACATTCTTCTTCACGCGACACATATGATCTACTAATACGGAAGTTATTTTGGGTGTGAATTAGACAAATACCGTATTTTTATTGCTGCAGTACAATATCTGAACAAAATACAGAGATGTCAACGACGCATCGTTTCGACTATTTGTCGGTGTAGTTAGTAGTTTGTGCTCCTCACGGATAGGTAATAAGTGTGAGTGAAGTTTACATGCGACAGAACATGTTTGTAAATAATGAAAACCATCGGCACCGTACAAGAGGATATCACAAAAACTACCACTTCCGTAAACCTGTTTACATAAAAAATACTGCCTTATTTTATTAGGACATGCACAAGCATACACGCGCATTACATATGTTCCTTTAATTAATAAATCTTCCACACAATAGAGCGGTGTAATATCTACGATAGCATGATAACCACAACTTTAAGTAGCACGTTCATAAGAATGTCACGACGCACGGTATTTTAAGGTACTGAATTTTAAGCAGCTAGAAAACTGTTGTTCTTATCACTCACTGCAATCGTCAAAACCCATTTCGTGGTTAAATAAGTGCCCTTTGTAGTAATGAAATACTTGCGCGCACACCATCTGCATTTTAATGGCAAAGTTTAACATACAATAGGCTTCTAGTTGTTCAGTTGCTGTGATGCTGAAAGGCCGGCTGGAAAAGAAAAAGGTCGTGTGAAATGCGTCGTAAGGCGCTTACGAATATCTTATCCCTTGTACTTTATAGAGTTGAAGTTATTTTAATGCCGTTCAGAAACCAGCTGTGAGTACAGTCTACTCTCTTTCGAAATCTCGACGTATTCAACACGATCTCTTCGCTAGATCTAGTGGTCTCAGTGGCCGAATGGTCAGGCCATTCGCCTCCCACCGGGTTCGATTCTCGGCGAGGTCGGTCCCAGGATTTTCGTATGTGAGAATCGTGCTGAACGATGCTGTTGGTCGGCGGGTTTTCTCGTGGCTCTTCCGTTTCCCCAACCCTTTCATTCCGGCGCTGCTCCGTACTCACATCACGTCACCCTCACCAGCGTTAAATACCTCGATGTTAAGCAATGACCAAAATAGCTCACTCACTCATTCGCCAGATCTACTCAGGTCGATAGCCGCCAGCATAAAAAAAAACACGAAATAGCGCATAAAACGTAAACAAACTCAGGTTCCTGCATGTGTACAAAAATTATTTTTTTTGTGGATAACTCCAGAATGTTTGTACAGTGCATTTACTAGTACACAATTGTAATAAAATAAACTTATACAGTAACAGTACAAAAGGATATTCTGTACTATCCTAACTTAGTCTATGTCTTCTGCAGATTTTACAGTATTTTTTTAATATGCCTCCCAACATAAAGTTATTGGAGTTTCATCAAGCTCGAAAAAAAAACCGTTTAACATACAATGACTGAGTTAATCAGATGACGTGGTGAATTCTACCGAGTAGATTACACCTACTACGTTTTCGTAAGTGCCTGTAGAGTCACTTCTGGAGCCGGCTTGGGTGTTTCACCAGGGCGATAACATCGCTCCGTCACGCAAGCTCTGAGCGAACCTGTACGTAATCTAGTCACACGCTGGACTGGACTATAATTCCCCGACGACCTCGGTTCAAACTCTCGTCCACTTCTGTTTGTGGATGGAGGAGGAGGGGAATGTTGCTAGCGTGCGGACAATAAACGCTGTGAAGTGACGCGCGAGTGAATTCCCTGCTAACACCGCATCCATTCCCTGTCGCCAGAGCTGTTTCCAGTTACCTGACGTTCACTAGACTCGTGTGCAGATTACGAGGGTGCAAACTGTAGATTTAATGCAGGTATGTCATTTAATATGTATTTTACTCGTGGAATTTTAAAATATTATGTATTCTTAACAGGCGAAAATTAAAATATCAAATAAATGTTTTCAAAACGTGGTTTTCATTTCTTTGTTTACGAAACTGACAGTCTTCAACTCCTGTAAAATAAGAGCTGTATACGTGTTAACGAATTTATCAAAACAAGTCTGCTACCTCACGGTTTAAATACACACTCGATAAACGAACTAAGATAATAATCTCAAGTAGTGAGATACCCGATGATCAGTAACACACCTGCTCCATGAGGTATTTCATGAAATGAGACCCTACGTTGTTGCTGCGAAGGAATGCAGGGGAGCGGGAAGTGGGAGCAACGCGAGAAAATCCCTCCCTCCAACGTCAGCGTTCGCCACCAACCCCTCCGATTATCGAACCCGGGGCGCCGAGGTAGGAGTCAATAGGTCTGACCATTATGGCTCCAATGAACTAACATGAAGTAAATAATGTTACAAGAGTGTGATCCCCATTAATACACAGACTTGACTACGCTAATCATTTTAGTTGTCGATCTGAGCCACTAAAAGACAAGTTTAATAAATGCGTTGTTATTATGATATCAAAATACGGATACTATTCAGTACATTAAGTGGAAAACCTGTAATATATGTTGTTGCCTCAGAAAGATTTATCAGGTCGTTCATTTATTACAGCAGACTGTTTGACACGTGTAGTAATAAGAAACTTAAGTTACTATAGTATTATCTGTTTAATATATTAACGGCATTTATTTGGAAATGATTGAAGTCTGGTGCGACAGTGTTCCCTCGAGATACAGTTAAAATGTAATATTCACAAGTTGTGAGGTTGAACACGGTAATTCAAAATAAAAAGGGTAGTCTCGAAAATATAAGAAACCTATTTACGTTAAGCGTGCTTTACGACTCGTAGACCCAAAGCATTGCTATTTAAAACGATTACTTGCAGCTTTACCCAAAGACGAAAAATGGAAGAGTAATTGGCCATGACCTCGGTTAACGAATCATCCCAGAATCCTCCTGTAGTAATTCGGAGAAACCAAATAACAACTAATTCAAGATGGTCGGAGCCGGAAATTTAACCCAGGTCGCCCCGAATGCAAGTACAACGTAATACCGTTACAACAACTCGCTCGGTAACACTAAAGGAACTGTTCTATGATCAGCTGTAGTACCAACATGTATATGAATTCCCTAACTTATTCCCTCAACGATTTATGACAAATATAAGAATGGTAAATTAATGGACTGCAAGAATGAAAAATCAAACAATAAACTAAAACCACTGAAAAATCTGAGGACTATGTAATGAGTAAGTAAATCACATACATTTACAATCGTGCCGGATGATGCCGTTGGTCGGCGAGTTTTCTCGGGGATCTCCCGTTTCCGCCCTTTCATTCCGACGCTGCTCCACACTCACTTCATGTCACCCCTCACCAGCGCTGAAGAATCGATGCTAAGCGCTGACCAAAGTCTCTCACTCTCACTCACAGACATTTACTGAGACAATGGCAAGATTACATCTAAGACTGGTTATTTTGTTAGTATATTCTCTCGTTCTAATTTTGTCTTATTTATGAGTCATCGTTTTTTATGACGTATTCAGTGTAGAGTTCGTAAATGTTGTATATCAAATGTCCTCAACGCAGCAAAGCCTAACTAAATTCTCTGAGTGTTTTATATGGTCTTGCTTTGTATTATTTGACGAAATAATTCAACAATAGAAAACGACCATGCTTTAGTTAGTATATCTAATGAAATTATGAACACGTTGGTATAGTAAGCAGGAGCTTAACCCACGGTCTCCAAATGCGATTAAAGTGTACTGTAATATGCACATTTCACTCTAAGAAACCTTAGTTACTTTTTTTAATAAGCGCTCAGTCTATCTGATCCCGAGTATCCTGTAGTCACCGTGTACTATTCATACTGAATAAAGTTATACAAGTAATACAATAATACTTGATAATAAATTATACACGTAGGCGATACTTTAATTATAAACTACATATAAATAGATTCTCAGGAATTGTGTTTCTTGTGATGATTCTGTTATTAAATGCAGTTTTTATAGACTATCCACATTCAACTTTCACTTAAAAGAAACCGGTTTCACCGTCTTATCATTGTATAACCAAAGGGTTGTCGTAAAAAGATCACCAATCATACTGCCTGAAAATATTTTAACTCTACATCAACTGAGATGAATAACACCCGTGTTAGTGTAGGCCTAAGTGTCAACATTTTGGGACTACATTAAGAGAATATGTTACAATACTTTTAAAATAAGAATCTCATTTCTAATATTCGTACAAGAAGAACAAGTGCTTGATAAATAATAATGTTTAATTTTTGTTCCAGCATTTTTAAAACGGAACAAAATATCGCCGATCGCCTGTCACTGAAACACCGGACACGAGGAAACATAGTTCAGGTCTGGCATTTGCTCAATCACGCCACAGACATTAAGACAATGGTAAACAGCGCAGTTAAATGACAGAGTTTAAATAAACGAAAAACTACTAGTCAACAAGTATCTAGTATACACCACAACATGTCAACTCTCAATCGTTTATATGATTTTCGTGTAATGGCAAACAGTAAAGCAAATAAAATAAATACGTTTAAAAAACAAATTTATGTAAGACTATAAAAAGAAAATTAGTAATGAAATTATAATCCGGTGGTTATAATTGAATTAACAGTAGCGTATGACTTAAATTGTAACATATTATGTTCTAAAATAACGAAGACAAAAAATTAAAAACTTCAAGATATAAACTGTACTTAAATTCTGATTTAAATTGAAAAAATAGTAGCTTAACTAAGCATATTCTAGATTGATAAAATTTAAGTATTATATTTTGAAGTTGCAAATGTTGTACTAAACGGTGTTTATTTGTATGTTCGATGCTTATTGGCATACATTTAAAAGAAACTTGGAAATGCGTAGTTAGGAAAAAAAATTATATCCTGTGCTAAAGAAAATTACCGTCTCACATAGCGGCGAAAATACTATATGCTATTCAAGAGTAACCTCCACCATATGTTGTACGCTGGTGGACGATTTTAATGGGTTTTTTTTCGTATGTTTTCGATCTGCGGATAAATAAAATATGTTAAAAACGCCACAACTTTAATGAACGCCGTTTTAGATACTTTTTGAAAATACGAATTCAAAACTTAAATTCGAAGGGCTGATAGCTATTTTACGAGTTGACTAGAAATTTGCATTATATAAACGTCAGCAATTTCCCCAATCATTAAACTCCCAAAATATTTCGGGTAAGTTATCAAATAGCGTTGTGTAACCAAAATAAACAGTTTTTCATATCCTCAGGTTTCGTTAATGTGAAATGTCATCACACAATATAATACAGCGGAAATCATACAGACCACGCCATGCGTCAGTAATTCTTTTATTTTATAAAATAACGCTTTAGTTTCAGTGATTGACTGACAATCATTGTGTACTTGTTAGTGAGATGCAGAATATCCTAGGCTAAAGTTGGCGTAATAGATGGGTAGATGAGTAATTTTTAACTATTACTTAATAAATATATGATCTGCATTTTAAACTTAAAAACGAACGTATCAGTTACCTAGTCGTAACTAAAGTTGGAATAAAGTTATTAAATTATTAACCAAGAAAAAGTATTGTACAAAGAGGACAGTAGTGAAATACAACAGGGAAATTCTAAAATTCTAACAATCATACAAAAGGTCAAACAGAGAATAATAATAATAAAAATTCCAACGTGCAGTAAAATAACAAACAAGTCAAGTTCCTTGGTAAACCAAAACAACCAAGTAAGTATTTTGTGGTAAATAAAAATACAAGGACACAACAAATGATGCAAATCAAGAACTAAATCCACGTTATGAAACAAAAGAAACACAATTAACTATCATTAACAAACAAATCTAACCATATGAAGGTCTACTTATTTTGGTATTGTTTTAAACTTTAGATTATTTATTATTGGTTATTTTCTGTTCAACAATATGGCTGTCCGACTGATTTGTATGTTTGTTTGACTTTTTGAATGTCACTTATGTATCTTCACAAGTGTCATTTTTATACATTACTAACTGTAAAAGAAGACATTTTAAAAAGTTTCCGTATTGATTCGTGACAGAAGAGTTGTCTTCTTTGCTACCCATCAAAATCTGAGCAAAGAATGTTCAGGCAGAGATTGATCTTCAACAGATTATTACAATTGGAAGACGTTATCATTTAAATCGTTTATTCTAATCAACACAACAATCTACTATGAGTCTCAGTCAACACTAGCAACTGGTAACATGGCTAGAATCTTTAGATTCAAGAAAACCACAAATTAAGAATTGAAAATGCTCTGCCTACAAATTACAACTTTAAGAAGAATACAACGTTTCATTAATGACAGAATGTAAGATACTATTATGAGCGACCAGAATAAGAGTACAGAATACAGTACTGCTATAGACCTAGAGGATGGTTTACTATTTTTCTAGCCATACCTACAATAGGTACTCTGGATTTTCATGAAAAGATTTTTTGCACCAACTTGTATCAAACCTTATGTTCATATCTGCAACTCTTCTTCATGGTCAGTGATTCGGTATTTAAATCTTACGCGTCTTGGGAACCTATCCACAAATCACAGACGGGTGGCGTCTCAGTAACCGTATTCTGATAGGCACAATCATGTAAGCGCCGCCTCTGCACAACGATATGCTGCGGTAAATATACAGAATCACTACTCATCGTGTACCAGCCAAACTATATTGATTTTAGAGGTATAGTTTATTGATGAAAAATGTTTCTAGTGACTTTCTAAGTAGTCCTACATAAAAATGGTTTTGTTGGATTAGGTTATTTTAGGTTAAATTAGGATAGTTTGGGTTAGGTTAAGTTAGGTTAGGTAACCTAACTTTACTAAACCTAATATTAGGTCAGGTTAATATTAGGTTAACTTAACTTACCAAAACTAACCTAATCCAAGCTAACCTAATATATCCTAATCTAACCTAACTTAACCTAACAACCTAACCTATAATAACCTAGGCCTAACCTAACAAATTTTTTTACGTAGGACTACGTATAACGTGTCTAGAAACATTTTCCATAAATGAACTATGCCTCTAAAGTCAATATAGTTTGGCTGGTACATGATGAGTAGTGATTCTTAATATTTACCCTTGCTGCCAATAACTAAACAGCAGAGCTGCAAATGTGGATGTAAGACACTAACGCAAGGCGGTGAAAAATCTTTGTGCGAAAATCCAAGGACCCTAGATATACCTCAAACCGTTATAATTAGACTGATCTCCATTACATAATTTGTCACTAGTGAGCAAAACATACTTCTTTAACAACTGAAACGAAAATAAGTAGGCCTAGTAACAGTCCTGTTCTCCGTTTCCAGTGTATATAAGAAATGCGTTCGTAGAACAAATGTTCTTGCTGACACACAAAAAAAATATTTCTAAAATATAAAATAATGAAGTTGAGACGCAATTTATATTTAGAAAACATTTAAATATTTCCTGCTGCTATATACTCAATCTCTTCGACCAGGAATTCTTTTCAAGACTATATTTGTCGAATTATCATAAAACAGTTTTACCCTATTTACTCACAATGCCACTGAACAGAACCGACACAATTGCACCCTACTAGCAGGTTTCAAATTTCCTTCTACGCTCGGCCGAAATTTAGTTTTCGTAAGGCGGCAACCCTTTTCTGTGAGTTCCGAGCACTTTACAAGTTCCACCCAGTTCACGGGCTCGTATAAAAGGCCACCCAATTACTGACAAGAATGGACGCCGAAAGCGTTCGATACTGTAAACTTATCGCGTGCTACTTTCCTATACTTTTCCCTCCGTCTTCTCAACCTCTTTCCTCTTCTTTCTTCTCGTTCTCCACATCCGGGATTGGTTGGCGACACTTACTGGAGTTTCGCGCTACTTCATTTTAGCACTCGCTCCCTCGGCACCTCTCCCCCCCCCCCCCCCCCCCCCCCCCCCCCCCCCCCCCCCCCCCCCCCCCCCCCCCCCCCCGCCCTTATCAAGGGCAGGAACCACTTCGATAGTGATGTCATTTATCACGAAAGAAAATTTGGCGATAGCAAAGTTTCAATGGATCGTAGTCATTTATTTCTACACAAATCACTTACATTTCGTAAATAATAGCTCACTCAACAAATTTCTTCACATTATAACTTGATTAAAGTACATATAATTTGTTAAAGAAATACTAAAAATGGTTACGTTAACTGTGCCAATAATTGCAATGTGATTGTTCCTCTTATAAGATATTTGATTATAAACTATACTGCCTTTTTGTGCAAAACAGTTATCCAGCGTATTTTCGTTATTAGTAACTGACACAAGGCATGAATATTCAAATTTTATTTTCTTAATAGTAGCGCTCACTGTGCATTACTGAACTCCGACGCTACGACAGCAAACAGCACGAGTTCTCTGCAACGAAGTTACCACTACGTGATAGAGGTTGGGTGAGCAAAACATTCCAGTTAAACAGACATTAAAAAAACCACTAACTACTTGTTCGCAAATATAATTTCCATTACACACTTAAGGTTGGCTCAACTCTATAGTAGACAGTTACGTTTTAATGCCGGATTTTGTTTTGAAGTTAAACAAATTACAGTACCTCGTGTCAAATTACTTGTAAGTACGAGTACATAAATAAAACCAAGACAAAATTTTTATAATGAAATCAAACAGAGAATACCACTCTAAATGAATGCAAGAGAAAAGAGCTGAAAAATTAAATAAAGAAAAGACTCGTAAAACGTTTGAACATAATTGTACGAAGAAACTAATTGTTTATGTCATGTTGCAGCTAACTGATAAAAAAACAATTTATCCTGTTTCAACGTGCTGTTCTATGATCATTTATAGAATACGAACAAAAGAGTAATAAATAATTTACACAGTTTTATCAATGACATTTCATTGTATCGCGAAAGGTAGAAACTTACGACTATGCAAAACAAGACTCTTATCTAGACGAAGGTGAAATACTCTTTAAATCTGTGAATGCAAACATTCCAAAACATAGACTTACGCCCAAATCGTATAACAAAGATGCAACAATGTAACAATAAAAGTTTGGCCGTTTTATAACATTGAGAGGAAGTTGAAACAATTTCAGTGTTTAGTATAGGTCTACATTCAGAATGAAAAATTGTTTTATGGTATCGCCTTCATGTCTGTGTACGTATATATTTGGTTTGTTCTAAAAATTATGATAATTTTAACGGAATGATTATTAATTTGATTTAATTATAGTATTAGCAACTAAATATTAACGTTAAATTTCTGACCACTTATGGAGTTTAGTTAAAAAACAATATCGTACTTCATATTTTAGTCAGTACTTTAGAAAAGTACATGGGAGCTACATTTAATGAGAATAGCAAAACAATTATGTGATAAGTTATATTAACGAAGAATTTTCATCGAGATATAGGCATTTTTAAAGCAATGTCACTGAAAATTATTAAAACATCCCATGTTTGTAAAAAATAACAACAGCAATTCCTAAATTCTCGGCGATACACTCTATAATGTATTTAGCTATATGTTGTTTGTTTTAAATAAACATACATATTACGCAATTTTAACCAGTTTTCTTACAAAGTTAAATTTTAATTGAATTCTCATGTTATATATTGAACAGAAACGTTGTTAAAGTGTTGTGTGGGTTACTACAATAATTAAGAAGTAATGCGGAAAGTTAAATTTGAAAAAAATATAGCCCTGAATATAATAATATTCACGACAAAATTTATGAGACCGTTCCGTTAACTGTACACATGGCCTACAAACTGAAAATATTATCTACAAAAAAACGCGTGATACGACGTAATATTAGTCACCGAATATGTAAACATAAAGCAAACTTAGCTTTGTATGAAACCAAATATGGTCACCGTTTCTCCTGTTAGCGAGCTGTTTAAGGATTGTTACGCATCAAAGTAAAACAGGCTTCTGGAAAATGCATACACTAAGTTTAGGTCCGTTATTGCCACATTGTTTTTAAATTTATAAAACTTAAATCTTCATATAAATGTAACTAGTGGTATAGCAATTAGTATGTAACAAATTATTTACATGTATATAAATAAATGTGTGTGCGCAATCAGTAACGCGTTTAGATTACATTTACAGGATTATGGTATTATGCACAGCATGAACAATAAGTAAAATTACAGAAAAACTCGCTTAGTGGAATTTAAAAACCAATATTTAAATTAATACAATTTAGCCAATTAAGTAGGTCTTTTTTTTTAAGATGCAGCAAAATTGATACCAAGCCCAGCAAAATTTCTATAAAATATGTCGGACACTAAAGTAAATAATGTCGTTATTCGATTTACTGAGAAAACAGTTAATAACCTACATCTTAAAATATTAGCTGTGCGAATGATCATTGTGTTAGTAAAAAAGTTTTCCCGCTTTTTATTTATTTATTTGCTTTCAATATTTATATAGCCTATTAAAGGCATTTTAAAGCAATCCAAAAATTTAGGAATGAATATTCTAATGGAAACACCAGTACAATAAAATTTTTCCTTCGCAGATTTGATAGCTATTAATATAGTATTCAGACTTAGCAAGTCAATGTCTATGGCCGCTACACTTGCAGCCAAGGATTTAAACACAGGAATCAGTGTTGGAAATTCTTCTGTGTTTCGTAAACTTACTTTTAATTTCTGCTGTCGTTTTCATTAACAAATTTTTATAGGAAGAGTTTTGTGTTCACGGTTATTTTAATCATTTATTATTATTATATAAAATGTTAGCTTGCTAGAAAGAGTCTTTTAAATACGGGCGGTGTTATGCACAAACAAAGAATGCGCCAATTGTTATGCTTATGTATAATTTACTTTTTTTTCTGAAACCGATATACAAAAAGTATTTTAATTCAATATCCTGTTGTCATAAATACTGACTTAATACGATAAAAATGCTATTTCTAAAAATGTTTCAAATCTGAAAAACGCATTGCATAATTTACTGATAACTTAAAACTGGTGTAAAGTCAGTTTATGCATGACACCGTCCACATGTCATAAAACATTCTGTAGGGTCAGTACGTCTGTATCTAGCAGGAGAAATGCGGTAACTTGTGATGACGAGGGGCACATCAGCTTGAGACGTACTTGCCCGCATTCGCTCCCGCCCCTACGAGCTTTGCGCGAATTTCAACCCTTCCAGAGAGGTCCTAATCTAATTCTCAGAGCGATATAATCAACTTCAGTCCGAGCCCAGATAAAAGTATCAAGATTGCTGACGCTACAGCCCTTCCTGCCCCTCCGACTCCACTCCACCCCTCCCCTTAGACTACGGAACCACCCCTACCCAAACCCTCTTCCCCCCTCTTACTCTGACGCAATCCCGACAACAGTCTCGCGCGTTCCTTTCAATCACCCCTTCCCCATCCTTATCCCCTGCCATCCGACTCCGGGCAGCCAACCCTTCACGTCCCGAAGACGACAGAGGGCTGAGGTCACCGGAACTTACTCGCGATTGACAGGCGAGCACGACCGGAAATTTACCACGCCGTGCACGGGTACGATGTTGCCGGGGCTGGAAAGGGCGCAGGCGCCGAAAACAGAAACAAACGACCCACGGTAGTGGTGACGTTCGTGGGCGTACCCGGGAGGAGGTTTTAGAGGTTCAAACCCCGTCCGAAATGCCAGTTTCCTTATCTAGCTACTATATTTTACATTACAAAAAGTAAAATGCACTACAAAAACAACCAATACGTTAATAAAATATGTCAATATTACATTTAGAGACTTCAAACACAGTTGTCATTGAAACATATAATAGAGTTCAGAACCTCCTCCGAAAACTATTCCTAGGTACGCCCATGGTGACGTTTCGTCATAAGAGTGAAGAGATTATGGTCAGCACTTCAAATAATAAGTGTATCAGGCGCGTGATCCGTGCTGTAGCGTGGGACGTAAAGTATTATCTTGTATAACTATTAAATATGTTTACAATGCGTTTATCTACGAAAAGAAGACACACACATTTCAAACTGTCTCCTTATGATTTTGAAAATGCCCTCCGCTAATTAAAAACGTGATTACCAATCTCTTCAAAAGTGCTAAAACTGATTTTTTTTTTTCAAGTTGCTGTAGCTGTGAAAATATCAACCGTAATCGTAAAACAAAATCATATAAACCTGCATTGGACTTAATCACATAGTCTACATTCCACAAAAAAATAGGCTCATCATTGCTGCTTGAAATCCCGTTGAAAAACGTTTTCTACGAAAACATTGACGGATTTGTTATATTCGAATTATTGCCACCTTAGCTACTTCCATGACTTAAAAATAAAAAAAAAATAAAAAAAAAAAAGGTAACGTCTACTAACTCACAACATCAAGATCTATAGCACCGGTGAGGAAGGACATGACGTGAGTACGGAGCAGCGCCGGAATGGAGGTGCAAGGGCAACCCCGCCGATCATCGGCACGATTCCCACATGTGAAAGTCCGGGGTCCAACCCTGCCGGGATTCGAACCCAAAATACTTTGGCGGGAGGCAAGTAGCATAACAACTACACCACTGCGGTGCCAATATCCGGTAAAAACACACAACTTCACCGACGGGTGAAAGTTACAGACTTGGCACGGCGAATCCAGTGGATCGCAATGAAATATATATATATATATATATATATATATATATATATATATATATATATATATATATATATATATATATATATAGGTGTTATGAACATAATATAAATATACTTGAAGCAAACGTACGAAACACAGTCGTAACTTCCATTATCTATCGCAGACAACATGAACTGTTTACGGAACAATAATGCCATACAAACTAATGATACAAAAAAGTACATACGAGTGAGTTGTCTATAACCTAGAATCATGCTCCCTTTTTGTTTTAGAAGTGAGGTATTAAATTTATGAATTCAGCAATTATTTAAAATATTTTCAAACAATTGTCTACGTACAATAAGTAATGCGTGTAGTGAAAATTCCGCATCCAAAGTGTAGATTAAAATTTCAAGCCATTGTGCGTTCACGTAATTTGCGGCATCCCTCCAAGACACAGGATACTGCTAAAAATGCTTATCTTATCACGTAACCAATTCGACTACTGAAATACGATGCAACGTGCTGCAAAAATACTGTGTAAGATATAATTTCATTCAATTAGTGGATAATTGAGGATTTTCCGAGAATTCGGTGTATTACCGACACAGCAAACAGAAGCATTAATCAATCGGGACTAATTTTTTTTAATTAATCTAAATAGCCTAAATATTTCAATTAACTATTGATTTGTTCTATTTGTATAAACAAAAAATTATTCATTCTGAAGTATTTAAGTGTTTTTATTTTCATACTTTTACTGTGGACTATTTCATTTCCGTAATTAGGACAGTTTAATACATTTTTCGAACAAATATTTGTTTTTAAAGTGTCTAAGCATTAGGCAAATTTCAAAATAATTAAATAATGTTTTCTTTGCAGTACACTTAAAGGTGCAACTCACATTGGTACCATCCAATATCCACGAGTCTTCAACGCTAACTATTCTCTACTTCAACCTGGCAGGTCTTGTAGAGTGTGAGAGTGTGTGTGTTAATGCGATGAATGTAGGTTTTAAACATATTACTCGTGTATACAGGTAACTTCTTGATTAAACAAAACATTTAGGATGCACAGTTGTAGCACAATTATGTCCCGGAAAATCGATAGGAAAACAAGAAAAACGATTCTTAAAAAAATGAGCCGAGGTTGCTGTAGTCAACCGATGTAGATAACAAATAAAACATGATAAATTCCATAAATAGTCAAATCACAAATATTAAACGAAAAGTAAATATTCCAAGCTAATAACAAAGCATAACGAGAAACCCCGAAGAAAAGTCAACGCAGAAAATATATCACAGATAATTACTAAGGTTACATACAATACAAAGAAAACAGTGCTGTTGCGTTCCTAATGGGACTTTTCGTGTATTAACTTATATGTGTATGTGGGTGTGTTTATTTTTATGAAATCAGGCTCGTTTATTTTACTGATTTCTTGTATCACTATCAGTTTTCTGGTACGTACGATATAGTGCCAGTGACGTGTCTCCTAAATATTTTGTTTAGTCATACATCCCCACTGCTGAAATATTTCAAAGCAAGGATGTAAGGTTAAGTTAAGTGGGATTTGCGTATCGTCAACACCAAAATAACTTGAGTACTAATATCGTATGAGGGGAATTACCGAGGTCCAGGGTATCGTAACTTGGAGTGGAGACATTGAAACTGAGTACCGAAGGACGACATGGAATGGGGCCGGAAGCGCCGGAATGAAATTAGGTGGTAAAACGCGAAATCCCAAAGAAAACCTTCCAATCAACGGCATCGTCTGGCACAATTCCTACATGCGAAAATCCTGGGTCAGACAACATCGGGAATCGAACTCGGATCTCCTTGAGAGGCGAGTGTTGTAACCACTCGAAGTCATTAGACCTGCGAAGTCATTAGACGGTGACATACAACTTGACATGGCAGGCTTTGGGAGATGACGCGATCATGGTACGTGTTTAGAAATCATTCTAGCATACGCCTGAATCGATTTTGGGAAAGTACGGAAAACCGATATCAGGATGGCCGAAGCCGGAGATCGAAGCCGGATTCTCGTGAAAGAATGCCCGACTTGCTGTTGCGTTATCTCGCTCAGTAAGTGCCGAAGAGAATAACTAACAGGAAGAGAAGTATAGGTGCCGTACGGTAAGGTCAACCTTAGAGAAATACACATTTTGAGCAATTACAGAGAAAATTATTCCTTTAATACCTTGAAATTAATTAAAGTAATCACATTACATTCCGTGGTTTTATTTTAAACAATTTTAGAGCCAAACATGTAATATTTTCAGTGCCATTTTGCCACAGCTGCCCCCTCTGTAACGCCAAATTTAAATCTCGTCAAGTATATTTCTGATTCTGAGCCAGGTAACACGACTCACATTCCGAAGAACCCGGGTTCGATCTCCAGCTCCGACCATCCTGATTTCTTCAGTTTTACATTGTTTCCCGAAATCGCTCCAGGCGAATGCTTGGAAGATTCCTTAACAAAGTCAATGGCCAACACCTTTCCTAGTTCGTGATTGTGTGTAAAGTTGTTTGTAACCGTATCTAATGAACTAGTCCATGAGATAAAAATCATAGTAAAAAAAATTAGCGGATGGTTTGGAAGAGGCATGACGTTAATCAGCCAACTCTCAATAAACTCGTGTGCTGCTATTGGCTGTTAATAGAAAAATAGAACTTTTTTTGGATTGCTAAAATATTTCCTTTCTTAGAGAGACTGTCTTTCCGCATCTTGTTTGTGCAAATGCTTTTATGTGAAAAATAAAACAATTCCATAGCTTTCAAATGTTAACGTACATATATGCAGTGAAGCATGTGTTTAAGATGCCTGTTTATGTAACCGTTAAACGTTTTTCAGTGTGTAATAAATGTTTTACATATTTAACAAGTGTAATGTACGTTTTCCCAAAACACTTGTACTCTAAATGACGACACGTTTAAAAAGAAAGTTCTTGGGTACATTCGAACATTATGTGAATTACAACACTGTTTTTAAGTAATTAAACATAACTAAAAAACTGTGTTTTTGTAAAGTTATGATTCAATATCCAGTTCCCAGCTATATACGAAGCTACCCAAAATTCTTACAATGAACTTTACTGACAAAAATGGGCCACGTAAAAGTTCTGGGTTCCGGGTAGTACAAAGGAAACTCATGCGCAACAATTCAGTGTATCGTGAGTAGGAGCAATGGGACGTTATGTGCGGTTGTCAATGTCATCCTTAATCGCTGTTATCTTCTGAGCATTCTACGTGCAAAACAGGCCAGGTGTCTTAACTTACTGTAGGGAAGGTCATGAAAGTACGCACTTAACAACAGGCGACCTTCAGGACAGGTACACTGTACCACGTCGACCTCTAGGAGTGTAAAAAAAGTATGTATGGTAAACATTTTCCCGTGTATTAGTAGTAGTGTTCCTACACTATTGCAGGTTACAGTCAAGTGTAAAATGACGTCACCCAGCGAGGTGGCACAACGGTGACACGTTGGACTGGCATTCGAGAGGACCCAGCTTCGATCCCCGGCTCAGAACATCCTGATTTCAGTTGTCCTAGGTTTCCCAAAATCACTCCAAATTAATGATGGGATGGTTTCATAACGAAGGTCATGGCTGACTCCTCTCCCAGCTCCTGCCATTGTTCTAAGTTGTGTCACCGTCTATAGTGGTCTCGCTGTAGACAAGACATAAAGCCATCTACGTAAAATGATATCATAAGACTTGTATAGGTACTAAAAATGCTCTGAAGTTGGTTTATTAAACAGCTTAAGTATGTCAAGTCTCTCATACTGAGTATGTGTACAATTTCTAGTTACCTCGTATATGAGTTTAAAAACAACTTCCCATTCTTAGAGGTAATGAAAATCGTAATATTATTTCGAACCACCGTATTTCGCAAAGTAACGTAGGTGCCTTAAGGCGGCCGCCTGGTTGTCGCTCGAACTGCGTGCAACGTGTTCTGAGTTACTTATTTTCTCAGAGACCAGTAAACATGTGTCCACAGTGCTCATCTACGAAATGAAAACACACTTCAGACTACTTGTTAATGTGACTTTCAAGACACCACACAGAGAAAAAGGATTTGTTGAGTTAACCTAACATTTGTTTGCATATGTGCAAACAACGCTGTAGTGTTGATTCAAATAAATATTAAGTTGAACGCCAGATTTTGTTAAATCAACAATTTTGAATTATTGTTTCAATATCTGGTTTAGTTATTTTAAGTAAATGAGATTATAAAACAACAAGACTACTTTGCTGATCTAACAAAAAATTGTTGTCAACTAAATATTTGTTTAAAACAACACTACATCGTTGGTTGCACATATATAAATAAATGTTTGGTTGAATCAACCAATTTTTTCTTTCAGTGCACGCACATTGGAAGTATTATTTTAAAGCCCTCAAACTTGGCTAAAATATGCTTCTTCACGTGGTTTTTCCTCAAGATATATGTAACGGATTTGTTCGAAATTCAGATCTACAAGTACACTGGTCTTTGCTACAGTGGCGCGCGTAATACAATGATAGGGTCACCGCTTAAGGGCGTTCCAGTGGGGAAAAATTCATAATTTTATATTTGTATAAAATAGTGTTAGTTTTGTAGACATTACTTCAGAGAACATTAATATCTAACGGAAAAAAATTAGCTCATCTAGTTTTCCCGTAATGTCACTTCAAAGTCAAAATTTGCATATTTTTACTTCATACAAAACTTGAAAACCAGTAAATATAATGA
>PNEQ01070521.1:0-39148 GCA_003012365.1 Medauroidea extradentata
AAGTGATTTGACAATATGAGCGGTAAGAGAAAGACCTTGGACCTCGCTACGAAGTACGAGATCTTGAAGAAGATTGAGGACGGCAAGGGGTCTAAAGCAGATATTGCAAGGGAATATGGCCTTACAACATCAAGCTTGTCGACAATTTTAAAGAAAAAAGATGAGATAATGGCTGCAGTTGAGAAGGAAGGTCGGAACACTAAACTTAAAAAGTTGCGTGGTGCTAACAATGAAGATGTGGAGAAAGCTTTGATTGCCTGGTTCAACCAGATGCGAGGGCAAAATGTACCGATCACGAGAACCATGTTGCGGGAAAAGGCCAACACATTCGCCACAATGCAAAAAGTTGAAGACTTTAAATGCTCTGTTGGTTGGTTGGATCGTTTCAAGAAGCGATACAACATCTCATTGCACAAGATTGTGGGAGAAAGTGCGGCAGTTCCAAGTGGTGCAGTGGATAAGTGGCTGCCTGTGCTGCACACAATTTTTAAACGGTATTCACCACGGGACGTTTACAACGCGGACGAAGCGGGTATGTTTTATAACTTGATGCCAAACGTACACTTGCGGTCAAAGGAGATGCCTGCATGGGGGGGAAACGCAGTAAAGAACGTCTAACAATGCTGCTGTGTGCAAACATGGACGGAAGCGGTAAACTGAAGCAAAGTAAGAGAAAATCAAACTGGTTGACCTTGACAACTTCCGCTCACTTTCTGGCTGGCTGGCGGCTGCTTATCTGTGACACGCAAGCATACACTGCATCACCATGACGTGCCATATGCATATGCAGCGGTCGCTCACCTCAGCCCTCTTCCCTTGTAATATTGGTTAACAGCACGCGTTCCTCTGCCCTTTAGCAAGCCTGTTCTATAAATAAAACAGCTGTCAACTGTGTTAATGTAGGTGGGGCGACAAGGTCGGGCAAGCTGCATCTTAAGACTCGATGGCGTCTTAGATTCGAGTGAATACTGTATTTTATCCCATAGTCTGATAAGATAGTCATTTTCGTAATTTTTGAAGCAGCCAGTACCGTGTTGTAAATGTCAGTGGAAGTGATGGGGTGGTATGTTGGCCTTTCAAATTGGAAAAAAAAAAAAAAAAAAAAAGCCTTGAAATACTGGTCCTTATTTTCGTTTGTTAAGAATGCAATTTTACAGCGACTACTGTATTTACTCACATAATGGCCGCATCATTGTTTTGAAATGATTAAAATGGTATTTTAAAAAATTCGTATAAAGGCCGCACCAGTATTTCTCAGTAAGTTACGCTGCCTTGGCCACCCCTGATGAAAACACAAAAACAGGGTTCAAAGCTCCCGTTACTGTCAACAAGGCTATGACCTTGGGGGGCATCGCCATCTGTGCCCGCTAAGGGTTTGAAAGGGGAGGGGGAGAGGAAGGTCACGGGATGATGCGGAAACAATGGTAAACGCAACGGACCAGTGGACCTGCAGTCATATCTACCTTCTCTGTTTCACACTCCACTTGGGTGGTCACTGAATGATCTGGAGGGGGAAGGGACGTGAGGTAGTGGTGGTGAGAACGTAATGTGCTGCAGCAAATGATGACTCACTGCGCTGTTGCCAGCTAGTCAGCTTGGAATACAACCCGGCGCTGGCGCCCCGGCCGGCAGCCGGCACTACATGTGCACGTAAACACACATTAAGCCAGCTGGTCATTGGTGAATCACAGGAATATTCTTAATATTTCTACGCAATATTAATTAATGTTAACAAGTCAGTCCTGTTAACAAATGCAAATGCAACTTTTTTTACCACATAATTTTTTTTTTTTTTTTTCAATTTTTTTAAAATCACCTTATTATGGCCGCACCCCATTTTTTTGGGGCAAAAGTTTGGTCAAATATGTGCGGCCATTATGCGAGTAAATACGGTATTTGTTGCTATTTGGTTTGAGGCGATCACGCCATGCAGCAGCAGCCGCCGGCCATACCGTGCCAAGACACTGCGGCAGAGTGACTGAGTTTTGGACGATACTGCGGCGGCCGAGTTATATCCCCCGCAAACTTACTTTATGTGTTGATTGCGAAGGGCACAAGCTAACATTTGTAAATAATACATGATTTAATTAATACATAACGTTAATATTCCCTGTTGTAACAAGTCGATGCAATTTTAGGGTACTTTTTTTGTTTTAGGGGGTCAAAATCGACCAAACTCGTTGACAGCGAGGTCTCGGCAATAGTGAGGTTCGAAGCAGGAACCGTAACACCTCGTTATAACGGGACTCTACTGTATATAAATGTCCTCCTTTTTGTTGAAACTACATACGTATCCTGACTTTTTATGTTTTCGAGTTTAAAACATTTCCTCCAGTTTATTAAGTCTCTATTTAAGTACAGGTACAAACTAAAACGTTTTATTACAAAAAATATATGGCTCAATGAAGATATTTGTCTAGCGTACCTACTTAAACAGACCAACTGTTTGGCATTTATTACTGATGGAATAGCTGAAAATTATGTTTCACCACATTTTAGCCATTTAAATTTGTGTTCCTACTCCGTGTGACACAGCAATTTTGCGATATCGCTGTATACATAAGGATCTGTCCAGTAATGCTTTTTGTTTATTTCAGTTACGAAAATAAAAATTGTAAACGCAACGCAACATTCCTGAAAATTATGAAACAAAACAGTAAACAAACGTGCTTTAAGTCATAGAGACATGTATTGCAACTCGGTAGACTTCGAACTTTTGCTGCTGCTGCCGCCGTTACTCAGCCGCCATCTTGTTGATATATCGAGATCTCTGTATTGCGCGACCATGGCTGTGCGTGAGTTGATACGCTTCAATTACAAAATACGTTGTGGAGTCTATGTGAATGTATCTATGGCCACTATCCGTAAAATGTAAATATTCTGTTTTTTACGTGGTTGAATGTGTGAAATAAACGTTTTTTCTCAGTCTTTCCGTTATTTAAACCCTTTAAAAATTAGTGAAAAAGATTAAAAATCTATTAAAACAACGCGCATAGACTAATATAATTACAGTGAAACAATAATTAAACAAATTCAAAAATATCTAAAAGGAAAACGTACGCGTTTCGACGATTGTGCATCAATTGATTTGCGACAAAACCTCCGCCAAGGCATCTGAATTTGCGTGGAACATAGCTTTTAACAAAATTTTGCTGAAATTTGTGGAAAACTTATAACTAAACCAAATTTCACATTTTTTTTTGCAAATTTCGAGAATCACCATTTTTAGGGGTCCTTAGTCATCACACACATACAGACCCACCTCGCTTTGGTGTTGCACGCGCTGCCTATCTCACCAGGCAAGCAACGTAACTCACCAGGTACGTACTGCAAGTGTATTCTAGCAATTGTTTTTGGAATATTTTAATTTTTTTTACACAGCTGTGGCTTAGTGATTTACTGTAGCCACTTACATTATTGCTAAATTATAATGAACTTGCTTTTAAATAAACTTTCCTGCTTGTGATATGTTACATCTTTCCATTTTATTCGTTATAAATTATTTAAATATTATTTTTTTAAAATGAGCTTGCGTGTTGTTGTAGTAGCCAATGACATAGATGTGGAGCTCGACTGTACTAATTAAATCAGCAGTAATAAAATTTGTGATGGCTAAAAGGGTACAGACAATCCTTATTAAGAAGACACACAATTACAAATGCAGCAATTTTAGAATTATAAATGCAGTATAACTCTATTTACAACTAAACACATTCTCGGGAACCATGAGGCCTTGTAAAATAGGGGTTCTACTGTGTTTATTTCCTTCTCAAATGACGTCAAGAATGAATTATTTACGCCTTACACCTCATTCCATAAAATTAGTACGAAATAAAAGATTTATACTGTACACTGATACTGCAATGCAAGGTCTAGAAATCCACTAAACAATTTCATTGTTTGCACGTTGTGCTGTAAGGTTAATGGATTACCACAAAACAAAGCGTGGAATGTGCTTCATTTACATTAGCAAACACCACAGGTATAGCAACATTTTTTCACAAATATTTTTTAAAACCTTTAGTTACACATTACGCATGAACTGTTACAGCTTGTCGCCATTATACGATTTTAAGCGATACAAATAAAAATGCTTATAAAAGAAAAAAGTCCATATTTTTTAAAAACCAGTACGCCTATTAGAAACACGAATTTGGAGCCATTCAGAAGCGCTGAAAACGGACTTTTCAAGGTGCTGTCACTAAAATAATGACTGAATTACTAGTCGTTGTAAGTCTTAGGCCGATAGGAAAAATCGTAAAACTATGCAAAACACACCAGTTTAATGCTCTGCACTGTGAATAAAGGCAGAGTGGCTCGCGACACACGAGTCGCAGTCGCTCTAATCGCTGCTCTGTTGAACGAGCATAATTAAAAATCTTATCAGCCCACATGTAGCATACGTGACTATTGTAGGCCGTTTATACGCTGCAGCCATTTGCCTCACGTGCTGGGCGATCAATAACAGTGGAAGTTGTCAAGGTCAAGACGAGCTGAAACGCGCAGCCTGATGTGAAGCAAGAGAAAAAAGATGAGATAACGCAGGATTGTTTTCTTTCATCTTCTTTTTTTGTTTCGTTTATGGACTGAGTGCTAAGCTGGTCCTTTTTTTTTCCGTCCTGTAATACAAAAAAAGAAGAACCGTGTCGTCTCTTCATCCCCAACTCCCTAGGCTCTCACCAGACACGGAAGCAAAGACGATGGCTGGGAGAAGATGAGAAACAAAGGCAAACATGTGGCACTGCTTTGCCGCCAGACAGGCTTCTAGTTGTCACGTGACTTATCACAGCAGGCACCGGCAAATGACGCGAGCTTGATGCGGGCGGCCGTGCGCACACAAGCACAATCTGGTTTGTCAGCAGGGGGTTGGGGGAGTGAATGGTTATTGGCTGGCGTGGACAGTAGGAGGGGTATTATCTATTTTTAGAAGTGCGTTCTTACAGTACAGCACTCACCAAGCAAAATACAACACTGACATTCAACAAGTCGAACAATACAATATCGTTGCTATGCTCAAGTCCGGAGGCCGACTACGTGGCACAGATGAGACGTGTAGGAGTAAGGAGAAGAAAGTTCAGAGAGGAGGGCGCGTGGAAAAATGTGTGATAGACGTGAACGGTGGAGGGAGCGTGGAGAAGTGAGGAGAAGATAAGGCAGCGTTAGTCATCACGTCTCACATATGTCGGTGTTACGCGGGCGGCCTAACTCACCAGGCGTGCGCGCTTTAACTGCATTCCAGCCAAAGTTCTTAACATTTGTTTACAGTTCTGTTTTGTTTCACAACTGCATATCGCTAATTTATTATTAGGGGTGTGCGAAGCTTCGCATTGTCGAAGTCGAATCAAAGATTTTTGTTCCTTCGACTTCGTCATCGACCAATAAAAATCTTCGAGTTGAAAGTCGGGCGAAGATAATCACAATTCACGTCAAAACAGACAAAATTATTTGTGAGGAGCAGGTAATTTTCCGTTTATTTGTAATTGTATTATTCTGTATAACTTTCACTTAAAAACTCAAATTCATGGCACAGTGGTGAACTATTTATTTTGTTTAGGTTACATTCAGCGGCACAATAATCCAACAAAACTACGCCGGCGCAACGAAAACAATATCCGTAGCCAGTAAATCAGTAAGTACAGTAAAGTACCATTTATCCAGACTTCCAAACACCGAAATATTCTAAATAACTGACATATTAAAAATATTTCCCTACACACCTTACGCATCAAACATTTTTTTTAGCTCAATACCACTATAATTTCTGCTTTCCCGTGAATATATATTACGTAAACAACACAGAACTAAGATTCACAGAAAACTGCATACAGGTAGTACTGCAAGCCTTAGAGTAAAATCAGCATTAAAGTGGTCCCGATCACGGTCTTAGAATTATGACCGTGGTCCCGATCACAAATGAGAAAGTCTTAATGGAGTGTGGTGCCTCCATGTTGCTCATTCATCTATGGTGTTGCCAACGATGTTGTTGTTTACGTTTCCCGTTCTATATTACTGCGGCGATTTATTATGACTTTAATCTTAAACCATAAAGACTGCAGATTCATTTAAATCAGAATTGCCATTTTCGGTAGTTTTAGTTTTGTCATCGGCGATAATGAACAAAGAAATTAACCTCTTGTACAAAGTGGAAATTTGTGGTTGTAAATAATGGCTTCTTCTAGCGGTTGGAAGGGAGTAGGCCTAAAATGTTACGTCTCGTAGGCAGGTGTTCATGTTACATTAAATTTAAGTTGGTTTTGTTCAGATACATAGACATTTAAGTATTCCGTAATATAATTTCGAGTTATGGAGGTTATAATCTCACTAAAAAAAATCCTCGTTTATCTTCTGCACCCCTTGTTTCAAACCCAAAAAATCATTAGAAAAAAATTTGTTAGACTACATGAGTAAATACGGTATATTTAAATATTTTTTTCATTACCAACTGTTTGTGATAATTTTTTTTTCTTTGCTGTCTGATGTGAAAAAAATTAAATTCTTCGACTTCGACTTTCCTTCGACATTCCTTCGCAGAATTCAAAATTCAATTCGACTTCGCTTCGGATTTAAAAACCTACCTTCGCACATGCCTATTTATTATAAATGCAGTATGTTATTGTTTAACGTACGCAAATGAATTTTTAAATAACGTTTTACTGTGATCAATTGCACTTTGCTTAGCTTTGATCAATATTAATTTTTCCAGGGTTCCTGGAAATTATGTCGTTAGATCGCCGATGCAGTTAGATCCGATGTAGTTAGATCGGGGGTCTACTTTACGTAGTTACATTTTTACGTGTGGCATCACATTTGTGGCCATACATATACTCACGCAGATACTGATATATCATTGTAGACTTTGCACTCGAAAGGGTAGCGATATATAACACGTTAATGGAACATCACAATATATACAAGATGGCAGTAGTGGTATAGATCACAGCCGTGGTGTACATCGTGGTACCGGCCGCAAAAGTTTGGCGTCTACCTATTTAGTGTGCATACATCTATGAAAAAGTTAAACACAGTGTGTTTACTTTTTAACTCTGTTTATTAACATAAAATGTTTGCTGTGGGGAAGTTAATAATTATTATTTTGGTTAAGTAAAGAAACAAAAAATATTGTAGATCTTTACCGATGTTGGAAAAGTCGGAACACAAATTAAAATGGCCAAAACGTGGGGAAACATCATTTTCAGCCTTTGGTGTAGTCTGCAATTCCGAATTTAACTTTACCAAAGTGTGGATCCAAGCTATTCATTGGGATGAAATTACGACGGTGCATGCTACAACTTTATGCACTGCTAGTACTGTGGCACAGTAAAAATTTTTGTAACTAAGCAAGGCCATGAATGAAATAGTTAATGCGAGTACACTATGGGCAATTTTTTTTATTACTGATACTTTTATTTGCTAACATAATTAGCCGGTTGAAAATGTTAATAATTTCTATAGAAATTTTCAACAAATTTTTCCAAACGTGAAACATGTAGGAATTTTCAATGTTATTTTACCAAAATTAGTTTCTCTGTAAACATTAGCATTACATTGTTTCCAGCACACTAGGATATAATTTTTCGTAGTGTTGTAATAATCATGGTGGCAGACATTCCACTCCGCAACATTCGCTCCATGCTAAATGTTATGCTGTGGCAGATACTCCACTCAACCTCACTCACACCAGACAAGTTATTTATTAATTTTTTTAATGATTTAGAAAAATATAAATTCGTAAAAATAATTTGGACAGCTTAATTCTCTGTCTTAATGCTTGAAGCGTGACGTTAATACATACAACGAAGATTTTTTGCCATGGTTGTTATATAAATACACTAGACCCCCGATTTTACGAATACTCACGGTTCCTCTCATCAAATTCGTAAAATCGTTACCTTCGTAAATTCGATAGCGGCTTATTTTTGCCCCCTCTCCTTACCATAACAGAAAATTTTAGACTTGCATTTTTTCTGCAAAGTGTTTCTAGACCCCGACTTCCGTAGCGTTTTGCGGGAAATTAATTAACGTAATAATGTAAACATAAATTGATATCAGTAGCCAGACGTCACACTGTTGAGTGGTAGATATGACCGACCCTTGTCCCCAAAAAATGAGAAAATTGAGATTCCGAGTGTCTTCTCTAGAGCGAATAGCCAGACTCCCGTAGCATTTAACGAAAAAATAAAGCAAGTGATAGTTTAAATATAAATTTATATCAATAGTCAGACATCTTATGATGAAAAGAACACCGCTAAACAATAGATATGACCAATCCGTTTCCTAAAAAAATGAGAAAATCGAGATTCCAAGTGTCTTCTCTCGAGCGAATAGACCGACTTCCGTAGCATTTAACGGAAAAATAACGCAAGTGATAGTTGAAATATCAATTTATATCAATATGCAGACGTCTTAGATCAAAAGAACACCGCTAAACAATAGATATGATCGACCTTTGTCCTAAAAAAAAGAGAAAACTGAGCTGCCGAGTGCCTTCTCACGAGCGAATAGCCCGATTTGCGTAGCGTTTAATGAAAAAAAAAGTAGGCATTCCTTACTAGTAAAATGCCCTTGTAAAATATTCACCAAAGAAAGAAGGAATAAGCGGATGTATTTATTCATTGCGCAGGTTTATATAACTTAACGTATTAACATTCCCTCGACGTTGTTGATGAATTGTATGAGAACGTAGATACTAGTAGCATGCAGAGCGGACAGATAGCGCAACTGTACGAACGTTCACAAGATGGCATATAGATAGCGGCACCGTAGCATATACAGACGTTCCAAGGAACGCCATTTTGTGACGTTCTTACCTAAAATCGTCAAGAATTACATGTATAAGTGACTGAAAATAATCACTTTCACAGTCAGTGTATGCGGTAAAAATAAATTTGGAGTTCCGGGATTACGTCATACACGAACGTCTATTTATTTTCCAAGATCGACATACCCGGAGACAAATGTTTCTACACTTGGAAAATAGGTAGCGCTATTATCGTGCTCATTTGTGAAACCCACGTTTTACGACTCGCAGTAACACATTGTTTAAGTAAATTATGCACCAAGTTAATTGTTTTAAGTACGTATGGTGTAAACGCAATAAAGAAAAATATCACGCTATTATTTATAGGGTTCGTGTAAAAAAGTAAACTCTTTTGGCGTGAGACGAGAGAGATATAAGACGTCGTGAAACAGCCTAGAAGGAGGCTGTACTATAGTTAAATGAGCATATGCGCATGTGCTGGAACTTTGCGTCTATAGTACGACCTCAATATAGATCCTAATACGTCGTAGTTGGAGACAGGCTGGCCGGCTTGGCACGGGCGCCGCCGCCGCGCGGTTTTTAAACTGTCACTACCGCATTATTTGACGGATTTTCGCTATTTTTGTTTTATTTTTAATATTGTAACTTACCAAGTAATAACTGCAACTCTACAATTCATATTTTAATGCCGTGAATTAGATACAGTATGTTTCATTCATTGTCAACGTAATTCCTTACAATTTTTTTTGTCATATAATTTTGTTATTTTTTGAGGGTTCCTGAGATTGTATTCGTAGAATCACTACCTTTGTTAAATCCAGGGTTCGTAAAATCGGGGGTCTAGTGTATTTTATATTTTTAATCTCTGGTGTGCAGAATTAGGGTTTTATATTTAGAGCAAATACAGTAAGTTATGTTGTATTCTGCTTGTACTGTGTTGTGAAGAAACACACATTGATTTATCATCAAATTTAAATATTTAATATTTTTAATTTTAAGAATTTCGTTTAGCTTTTGTTAAGGCTGGATTCATCTCAACAGAACTTTTTAGTTTTTGTTTCACTTTCGCAAAATTTCATAAATTTTCTTTAACTTTCGTTTTATTGGGAATAAGTCACTTTCAAACAACCCTACTATTTGTAATAGAGTTTATTGATGGAGCTCGCTGCACTGTTGCACATTCTGACGGAGATGCAAAGCACAATCTGTGTAATAGTTCCCATGCTGTCCACTGCCACACTGTGTAGGCTGGGTACCTAGATGCTCGTTCACTTGCCGGCCGCAAGGATGAGGATCTAGGCACACACATGTTACGCAACACAGTGTTGCTCGGCCGCACATGCTCAGCTCGAACTAACTTCCATGGCCAAAGTTTTCAATGAAATTTAACAATTCTGTTTTGTTTCTCGGCAGATGATTTAAGACTATTTTTGAAAAAATAAGTATACACTGCAGCTAGTAAAAGTAACTTTAATAGGCTTACATTACAATATATATTCCATTGTATGAAAGTTACTCTAGTCTTTCATAAATTTTTAGTTATTTTTTGAAGGTTCCTAAAAATCCTTTCGTTAAATCGCTGTTTTCATTATTCCCAAGTTCGTTCAATCAGGGCTCCACTGTACCTAACAATATAGAAAGCCAGTAATCTTTACATTTTGCTAAGAAATATTATATCCCGAATTTCTTATAAAAAAAGTTTCCTGGATACTCTGGTTTTATCACAGTAAACAATTGAAATAACTGCAAAATACTCAGCTCAACACATTGAAATCACTGTACTCTATCAGTAACAGAATTAAACAACAGAGCATGCATCCTAAACATCTCAGTATGCTACACTTGTCTGACTGGTTTCTACATTTACTATGCTATAAAGTACGGTAATCCCCCAAGTTACGAAACCTGCGACATATGAAAAAATTGTGCACGAATGCTCCACGTGGCTGCCGAGACAAAAGTGTGCCAATGTAAGAAAAACCCCACGTGCATAATTTTTAAAGTAACCAATTTTCCCCAACAATCGTAAATATTTTGCACAACGTCAAAAATATTTTTTTATTTCTATTTTAAATTGCTTGTTCACATTTCTCGTTAACAATAGGTGTAATGAAAAGTATCAATCATAACCTCACAACAGACATTCCCTAACGTCACACAAGTGTACCGACGTAGTATTTTTGGCATGTATTCATGGTTAATTTCGCAGTTATTGTTTCAAATATGTTTAGCTGTCATTCATCTGGTTACAAGAAACAATTTTCCAAAGGTCTGTATCGTAAACACAAACACTGCATTGTGTTTTCCTTGATGAGAACTACGTAGGCATGTTGCCTACAATGAAAAGCTAGTTTCTTGATACCCAACAAATTACTTTCAGTAAAGTATAGAATACACATTGTGTGGTAATTCACTTCTGCTCTAGTATAAAGTAGTGCTTTTTTATGCATATATTTATTAAAATAAATAAAGGTTAGGTTAAAAAAATTGCAGTACACTAGAACCCTGATTTTATGAACCCTGAATTTAACAAAGGTAGCGATATTACCAACACAGTCTCAGGAAAAAAAAAAAAAAAACTATGACAAAACAAAATTGGAAGGAAATATACTGACAATGATTTTAAAATATTTTATTCAATTCACAGCACTAAAATATGAGTTCTTGAGTTACAGTTATTACTAGGCAAGTCACAATATTAAAAATAAAACAAAAATATTAAAAATCAGTTTTAAAATGTAGCAGTAACAGTTTGAAAACTGCATGGCGCCACCACCTGTGCCAAGCCGGCCTACTCCCTCCGCCTCGACGACGTATTAGGATCTAAATGGAGGCCGCACTATAGACACATCATTCCGGCACATGCACATAGGTCATTTTACTGTACTTCCAGGCTATTTCTCCATGCCTACAAGTCTTAGATCTCTTTTGTCTCGCGCTGAATGTATTTATGTTCTTACACGAACCCGTTAAATAATAGCGTACAATTATTTTACCTTTACTGGGTTAACATCGTACGTACTTAAAACAATTAACTTGATGTAAATAAAACAGTTTTTTTTGGACATACACCACTGCGGGCGAATGTTGTCGTATGGCAAAAAAAAAAAAAAAAGTAAGCTGTAGTCAACAAACATAAAACATACAGATAATTCCTGAAATGAATGAAGTCATCTCCCAAAAGACGACACAAGGACAAAACAGATTCAAAACAACACAAAATTAATTCCCAAGTGGAATATAGTTGACCGGAGAAAGACGATACTAAAACAACACAAGATGCACATAATAATAATAATAATAATAATAATAATAATAATAATAATAATAATAATAACAACAATAATAATAATAATAACTATGGCAACGATTGCGATGCCACATGTAAAAATGTAAATATTTACATTGAAAACACCCATGAATGTCGGTTCTTTTCCCTATATTAGAAAAAGGAAAATAATAATTAGCTAATAGCCACAAATTGTGTTCTATTCCAGTGATCTTGTAACAGTGACAGTTAACACGAACTTATGAAAAAAAGGAACTTTAGGCAAAATATCACTATGTTCAGGTGTCAAAAATGGGTACTTTAGCAACTATAAAACGCAACTACGACAAATTATGTACTCAGAAATCAAGGGCTGTTGTAGTAACAAGGTTCCAATGTAATTTAAAAGTTGAACTGTAGTTATTTTGCACATATGTTTACCACTAAAATATTAAGCATGTAATTAGTGAAATTTATAACGAAATGACAGGAAAAATTATAAAAATTTACTAAAACTAACATATTATTAAAATCATGAAAATATTTTCACTGAAATCAGGTGTGTCCAGTTATAGGTTATCCTAGTGTACGTTTATTAAACTGTCATGTACACAGAACTGGACCATCAGTACCAGGAATTTTATATTACAGTCAACTCCCGATTATCCGCACTAATGGATGGGGCCGATGCCTAGGATAATCCAAAACCGCAGATAATCCACTTTTACCATTTCTTAGATCTCAGTAGAATAAAAAAGGTCAAATTCGTTCCTGCAATAAAAGGCAGCAAATTAATACTGTAGACGCAGACTCTTGATTAATAGCATTAGTGATTAAGGGGTATGCGCTAATATTCTAAAAACACAAATAAGAACAATCACGGATATCTTATTTATCAAAGAAAAATTTCGTTAGTCCATTCATGCGCAACGCACAGGGCAATTTCGTTAACCTTTTCACGCGCGGAACTAATTGTTTCACCTGCTGGAAAAATACTTAAATCTTCGCCTTTCAAAATATGGTTGCGGGCATAACACGTTGGTGAACGTTAGGCGAATAAAACACTAAGTGTATTTACAAATAACTTAAAATTTTTTAACTTTTTTCAAACTATTTAAAGTGAAATATTTTGTGTGGATAGTCCGCAAATAGGATAATTTGCACACGGATAATTTGGAGCCTACTCTACTTATCTTTCTCACAGGTATGTACGTTTTGTACTGCAGAAAGCTAAGCACAGCAGTACAACAGAACTGTGATTGGCTTACATCTATGTTTTTCAGGACCTCCTGGTTGATTCCAAGACCGAGAGTCCGCTTGACATTTTTGCAGACAGCTGCACCACTATGCAGGCCTGTTGCTGCCTCTGTGGACGTGTCCTCTGGCCTGACACTGTTCATCATATTCTTCTTTTTCTTCTTGCCACCTGCTGAAGCACAAGTTTTCCACACAATCACAAATAATGTTACTTAGATTGTACAAAGCTCAGACATACGTTTATGCACATCTGTAAACTGCACAAATTTAAATACGACTTTAGAGACTAGTACATTAACATTCCACCAAATCCAGATAAACTTCTGCCAACTTTTAAACTTCTCGCTGCACCCTAGTATGCCATCTAATCACTAAATGCACTGATTAGAAATCACCGTTGGACTAAAGATATTAGTGTGCCTTCTCTCTCCATTTGATGAATTTGGGCTAGCCGCTAAAATATTACAGCGCTTCTGTGAAAGAAATCCTGTTAGTACTTGTACATTTCTTTTTGTTAAAAGTATATTTAGTAGTCTAGTGTCTTTCTTCTGCCAATGTACAATAACTCTAGAATATAATAAAATGACACACAACCGTAAAACATTGTACAGTTATTTAATTAAGTATAACATGTGATGATAAAAAAGTACAACATCAAAAGAATTTGTCTTTCAAAGCTTTAGTAGCTGCTAGTAGTTTAAGCAAAACTATTGACAGCCATTGGCAAAAGTTATTGTGAAAAGTACGACAATATTTATACATTGTACTCTGGGAGACAGTAGAGTCCAGTTATAATGAGGTGCTATGGTTCTGGGTTTCATCCTCGCTATAGTAGTTTCTCACAGTAACGGAAATGGGCCGAATTCAACCCCCAAAACCAAAAAAATCGCCCAAAAAACGGATTAAAATTGTGCTGGAAACTGGTTAAAAGGAAGTTATTAGTTATAATAATATTATAGTTTATTTAAGCATGCTCTTAAGTATGAATTGAAAACCTAACCACACAACTTGGCTGCCGCAGCATTGTGCTATCATCTCAAACCAAGTAATAACAGCTAGTCGCTTAACAGATACTGTCACACGTGGCTTGCGTTTAGCCCACATCACGTTAGGCCTGTTTTATTTACGTGTTCACGTTTGCACAAACACCACGCATTGCAACCATACGCATTCCTGCTTAAAAAAATAAAGCTTTAGGGGCAATGGTTACTAGCCGGCTTGTTTGCATTCAAAATACCTTCCTGCACCCTCCTTTCATTTTGCCTAGCTCCACACCACAAACTGAAGAAGACAAGATTTGTCAGGTGAATCATGCTTCTGTAGGAATTTTGCTTTCGAGACACATATAACACTGCCCGGGAAACGAGAACCACTTACCAGATGCCTTTACAAGAGCCCCAGAAACCATCAACGAAACCTCAGTACTTAACCAGTGGGAGAATGTTCCTCTCCCATAGCCAGCACCTCCAAACCCTGCGTCACAGATGCATAGGCTACCGGCGCTTACCTTCTCAAACGACCTGGACACATTCCTGAAGGAAAAGCAGAACAATCCGGAAGTGTGCCAACTACTAAATAGCCGACCTCAACTACTAGATAGCCGCCCTAAAAAGTACAAAGAAGAGCAAGGGTGGTGTGGATCAAACCCTGCCCCACCAGCGAGAGGAAATTATGGACCCCTCACTCCTTTCAGCCATCCGTCTGCAAATGATTTCATGACTATTAACTTGCTGGCCACCTCCCAGACACCAGTCAGACCATCCAGCAGATCCACTACAGATGTGCATGGGAATGCATCTCGTGGGATATCTCCACGTACATCTCCAGCTGCCAAACCTATGCCACCCCCAAGCCCGGCCAAACTTACAAAACGACTGGCACTCCAAGAAAGCCCACAGCTTGCTGGGAACAGGTCGCCCTAGACCTCACAAGGCTCCATCCCAAGAGTACATCATGGAGGAGGTTCGTACTAGTAGGGATCTGGAATAGTAGTTTTACATTTCGAATCAAATATTGAATTGAATATGATAATATTCATGAACATAGAATACTATTCTGATTTAAGGGGTATTGATCCCTACCACCTTGGATTTATCTGTTTCTTCTCGATAACTTGTGTTCCAATCAAAACTTTTGTCACGACAGGGCATAGATACAAACTTAGTCGATTTTCTGTAATTGCTGGTACCATAATATATTCAATATTTTGCAACGGGAAACAGCTAAAAAGGAAAAATTGCTTTATTTACGGGAAGCGACTACAGAGGCCACAACATTAACAGAAACAATGCCATATGGATTCCAAAAAGTGAATGAAATAATAAACTATGCCTTGTCAGCGTGAAAAAAGAAAAACAATGTATCTATTTCTTGATTTATAAGAAAAACCGTAAAACCGATCTGACAAGGATCAATCCCCCTTAATACTAATATAAAACTAGTAAAAATAAAATTGGAATAAAAATTACTGCTAACAAAATTCTTAAACTTGCTTATAATTATTAGCTTCAAGCTTTACAACTATGTAATACAAAATATTAGCAAAGTTTATATTATATGATGGACAAATTGTAATTTTTATAACAAACACACATTTACTGGAGTTAAAAGTACAAACTAGCATTTGAAACACAAAATTGAAAAGTTCATTTAAAAATGTGTGGAGAAAAGTAAGTTCACATTAATATTTGCATTTGTTAAAGGAAACTGTACTATGTACCTGGAACACAAAAATTAAAAGTTCATTTTAAATTGTCGTGGAGAAAAGTAAGTTCATCTACATGCTGTGGTAACAGGAGTTCTCTTTGACTGGTGACAATATTTCCTGCTGTTGAGAAGACCCTCTGACTCGCTACCTGTGTGGCTTGCAGGCCAAGGTAGTTGTCTGCTATTTGAGCAATAGTTGGGTGATGATGGTGGTTGTTTTTCCACCACTCAAGCGGGTTGGAACGTCTTGGTAGGCGTGGTGTGGCAAGGTAGCTTTCATCTTCGATGAGGATTCATTTGCTTGGGGTTGTGAAGTAAGAGGAAGTTTGTCCAGTTCGTTCCACAACTACCCAGTGCTTTCAGTTTGTAGTACCTCTTTGGGACTCTTTGGCGGCTGCTCATCAACAATACCTCAAAGTGCCTTGTTCAGTAAGTTAATAGCATGTTGTTTATTCACATCTTCAAAAAATGCAGCTTTATACCACACATCAAGAATTATGCACAGTGCATTTATATCATCAATTTTACATAATGGAAATCTGCTAGTAAGAGCATTTACAAGATTTCATACAAATTTTACATCTAGTGTTTGATGATTTTGTTTCACATAATTTGCTGCTGCTGCTTTTAAACAATGAATCATTGGAATAGTCATGGAAGCTGTAGGGTAGGTGTTACCACTTAATTCCTTAGTAGCTTCTGAAAAAGGTTTTCGTTTATTTCACAATACCTTCAACAAGCCGCCATTCAATTAATAAAAGAGAATCAATGTCAGAATTTAATGAGTTCAGTTCAGCAGCAATGGCTTCCCGCATAACATGTTCACTGCACCACCTGGTTTCAACGTCTTGAAATCAACTTGAGCTTAGGTAACTGCATGGTATCCTGAACTCTACACAACCGAGATCAAGCAGTAGAACTTTTGTTGTAATGTCCGACAATTTTGCGTGCCTTTAATATGACTTGTTTGACATTGGGTGTGGAAGTTTTTGCATCAGTAATGGCTAACTGCAGTGTATGGGCAAAACAAAATCCGTGATTGTAGTGTGTACCACTGAGTTCAGTGGTAAGTTGCAGGCATTGTCAGTAACAATAAAAATCTTTGGTGGGCTCTCCTGGTCAGAAGGTGGTAGGCACCAGCTTTTAGTCATTTCGCACAATTGCTGTCTAAGGTTCTTGCCAGTGTGAGATTCTTCTACAATAATATTAGCTAAAGTAACTGACTTAAAAAAAAACAAAGCCAGTTGTTTAATTACAGGTGAGTGAGATGTAACTGTCTCCTGTCCTGGAAGTCCAATTATCAGTGGTCAGTACAACATTTTTGGGGGTGTCTTCATTCAGAAGCGTTATCAATCAGATCCTGTTCCAATGACAACAGTAATTTTCCTCTTTCTGACTTATACAAATCAGGAACAATTCGTCTAAAAAATGTTGTGCTCACTGGCACACGGTAGGTACGTATCAAATAATGCATTAACTCCACAAACCCCTTTTCCACCACAAATCTGTATGGTAAATGGCACGTTGCAATCATTCTGCCAATTTTTGTAATAATTGTCTTTGCTTCCTTACTTTGTGCTGGCATCTCTTTGCTTTTTAAAAACCCTGATAATGTTTGCTGCCCTTTACTTGGATCACTGCCTGATGTTGAAGCTACAGTGCATGATGACGGTAAAGCACTCCTCACTTTTAATTCATCTGATGACCGCTTCAAGAATTCTTGATAGGTATAGGTTGAAATGTACGAAGAGGGAGAAGAAGGGGAATGAAAGAAACAAAATAAAAGAAGAAGAAGAAGAGGGTACTCCATGAAACAAAAGCACATGTACATTTTAATTTAGGTGTGAAAAGTGAATATGTGAAAAGAAAAGTTATTTGGTAGCCTAAATATTAAGATGTGAATAGGTCTAAATTACTTAAAATAATGAACTTCAAAAACTCCCTAATCTAAGGCCATGTTCCTATAGATAATTCATATTCACATTTTGAAAGTCCTGCGTAATTTCTGTACTATCATCCTAATAACTGGATAAGGCAGGAATAACAGAGTACTTATGTATACAACCAAGCCGTTCAGCAATCTTCTTTATTTGCCTCCTGTCGCCCCTACATCCTTCCTTTCATGCAATCTCCTTATACTTACATCTCAAAACATTATGCAACTTAACATTCACTATAAGACCTTACCTATTGTACAAACATAACATCCCATAGAAGGGTTACCTTTATAGTAACATTTTTTGTATAACCTTATTGCATACATATTGTATAACAAACACCTTAATACACAAGTCAACATCTCAGAACATTAATACAACTTAACATTCATCATAATACCACAGAACATTAATTTAACTTAACATTCATCATAATACCACTGATTTTATTTTGCAATCCTATTTTAGCTCATAACTGTTCATCCAGAGGGGTGGCTTTGTATGTCTCTTTGATGTTCTGATTTCTGGCTCTATTGACTCCTTTTGTGAGGGGTCATGCCTTGGTAAACCTCTTTCGGGGGACGGAATGTTTTTATCTCTTTCTAACCCTTGAATTTCACCCTCCCCAAATCCCCTGAACTCATCATCACTCTCACTCTCCTCTGATTTTCTGAAATCCTCCTTCCTCCTACTTGACTCTCTTTTCCTGAACTCTATACCTGGCACTACTCCTTGAGCATAACTAACCTGTACTATTTTCTTTTGGTATGGAGCTGGCACTAAAAATCTCCTGTTCCACCTGTACTTTCCCTGACCTATTTTTACTACGTATGACCTGGGTTCTGGTCCAACCTCTTCAATTTCCCCGTATTCCCTGCGATCTGATATCCAAACCTTTTCCCCTACTACTAGATCTGCTAGCTTTCTGACTCTATGTCTTTGATTATATCTTTCCGCTTGCTTGATCTGTTGATTATGTTCCTTCTGTGCTAACTGCTCGTAGTTTGTTTGCTGAGACAGTTTAGACGGCACCATAGGAAGTGTGGATCGCAAGCGACGTCCAAACAATAACTCCCCTGGGCTGAATCCATTAGCTAGAGGTGTTGTACGATATGCTAGAAGAGCTGAATTGAGATCCTCATTCTTTTTTATTAGCTGCTTAGCTATTTTTACTGCAGATTCTACTTCCCCATTCGACTGGTGATAGTGTGGAGAGGAAGTAAGGATGCTAAAGATGTAAGTAGAACTGAAATTTCTAAATTTTTCTGAAAGAAACTGTGAACCACTGTCTGCTCGCATAATGTTGGGTGTGCCAAACCGTGCGAATATTTCAGCAAGTCTTTTGATGACTGTTTCATCTGCCAAAGAAGACATAGGTACAATTTCAAAATAACGAGAGTAATAATCAGTAACTATCATATACCACTGTTGATGTTTGAAAAAATCAATGCCACTTTCTGCCATGCATGGGATGGAAACTGCTCTTGCAGTAACGGTTCTCGAGGATTTACCCTTTCCTCTATACACTGAAGGCAATTTCGTATTAGGTTTTCTAACTACGTGGACAACCCTAACCACCATACCGACATTTCCGCTCTTTCTCTGCATTTTGTGATTCCCTGATGTCCTGCATGAACAAAATGCAAACATTTATGCTGAATAGGAGGAGGTATGACCAGACGTGTACTTTTAAGTAACAACTCCTCCTCTACAGAGATCTCGTGTCTAAATTGGTAATATGACCACATTTCCTCACATAGTTCCCCTTTCTCTGGCCACTCAGTCTGAGCATAAAGCGTAAGTTTTACACAAATTGGATCCTTTTTCTGTTCCTGTCTAATAATCTCCAAAAACTCGTCCTTAACTGGACAAACGGCCACAACCTGTCGGACAAAGGCCTCCACTTCTTGAGTTAATTCCTCGTCCTTTTCAGTTGAGGACGACTTTCCTGGGTTGCGAGAGAGGGAGTCCGCAACCACTAAGTCCTTCCCTGGCACATATTGGATGGTGTATTCATATCGCATTAAGCGGATCCTAAAGCGCTGGAGTCGAGGTGACAATTCATCTATGGGTTTAGTCTGTAATATCTGTAATAATGGTTTGAGGTCCGTTTCTAGACTGATGGGTATGCCTAATAAATACTGCTGAAATTTTTCAGCCCCCCATGCCAGAGCCAAAGCCTCCTTTTCAATCTGAGAATACCTCTTTTCCGTTGGGGAAAGGGTGCGGGAGGCATATGCTATGACCTGCCTCGAGCTACCGGATTGTTGGAGAATACAGCACCCCAAACCAAACGAGCTGGCATCAGCGCTCAAAATGATTTCCAGGTTGGGGTCAAAGAAGGCTAAAGTGGGTGCATTTGAGAGCATAGTTTTTATTTTTTTAAAGGCAGTGTGCTGAGATTCCCCCCAGACAAATTCTGTGTTCTCTTTGAGCAGTGCAAATAAGGGTTCCAAAACCTGTGATCTGTTAGGAAGAAATTGTGCTGAGAAATTTACTAGGCCTAGGAACTGTTGCAGTTCATTTTTCGTAGTACGTTGAGGGAAATTACTAATGCCTTCAATTCGCTCTGGGTCTATGTGAATACCGTCGGCAGATAGCACAAACCCTAAGTATTTGACCGTAGTGACGCCAAAGCAACTTTTACTGGTGTTGAGTGTGATACCAGGCTCTTCCAATTTTCGCAAAACCATTCTCAGTGTTTCATCATGTTCTACAATGGTTTCTGCAAATATTAGTATATCATCTACATGAGACACTACCCCTGAAATACCCTCTAGAACTTGAGCAATTTTCGTGGAGAAGTGTTCTGGAGCACTCTTAATACCGAAGGGTAACCTTTTGAACAAATATCTTCCAAATGGCGTAATAAAGGTGGTCAGGCGCTGGCTCTCTTTGTCTAATGCCATTTGATAAAACCCTGAGTTGCAATCTATTTTTGAGAAAATTCTAGCCCCTTTCAGTTGTGCCAGTTTAATTTCCACACCTGTAATAGGAAAATGAGGACGGCTGATAAATGGATTTAACTCAGTGTAATCACCACAAATGCGCACCGCATCCCCCTTGGGCACTACTACAATAGGAGCCACCCACTCAGTAGGCTCAGTCACTCGCTCTATAATGTCTAACTTAATTAATCTATCAAGTTCCGCTTTGAGCTTATCAAACAGGGGTAAAGCCACCACTCTAGGAACTGATTGCACAAATGGTTTTGCATTCTCTTGTACAACTAATTTCACTTGCCCTTTCATTTTTCCCAATCCTTTGGTTACTCTTGGAAAATCTAAAGGCACCTGAACACGTGTGTTTGCTAATTTATCCGGTGCAGATATGTGAGATAGTATACAATTTTCACCTACAAATTTGACAATTTCTAAACACTGCAGACAATGTCTCCCTAATATAGGTGTTTTCAACCCCTCAATAACATATACCTCTGTGTTGCACCGCTTATCACAGCCCTGGAGTTCTAATTCTATACAGCCCTTGATCGACAATTGTCTGCCATCAGGTCCTGAGATGAACTTTGTGCACTGTCTCATTTGCTCTCTGAACTCCTCTGGAATCATTTCTGGAGGCACGCAAGTTATATCTGCTCCGGTGTCTATAAGAAAGTCTACTCTAACCTTAAAGTTAGTAATATAAACCGAGGTTGTCCATTTCCTGATATCCCATGACCCAATCACTAAACTGCCCAAAAAGTATTCATTGTCGTTCTCAGTTACGGGTCCTGTTTCCAACACCAGGCGAACTTGAGAACTGCTGCACCCAATTTTGCTAGATTTACATACAGATGCCCAGTGACCCAATTTTTCACAGTTGAAACATTTCACATTTCTTGCTGGACACATGGAACGCTCATGACCTTTTAGGCCACAGAACGGACACTGGCTTGTAGTCTGGATATCACCCCGAGATGTTGGATGGCGCCTGAAGGATGTGGACTTCACAGATCTGGTATCTATGTGTAAACGATGCACTTCCACCCGACGATTCTGCTGGTCCTTCTGTAGTTCTGCAGACTGGCTACTCTGGAGTTCAACTTGCTTAGCTGCAAGAATTGCTTGCTCTAGGGTTAGTTCTGGTTTCAGCTGAAGCTGCTCACTAGTTTTTGTGTCCGCCATACCCACTACAATTCTATCCCTTATGAGCTCTGGTTTTAACCTGCCATAGTTACAATTGTCAGCTAATGTATGGAGCGCCGTGATGAACTCTGCAACTGTCTCGCCTGGCAACTGTGACCTTGAATTGAACCAGAAACGCTCGAATATTATGTTTCTCATAGGGTTAAAATATGTTTGAAAAGCTTGTAAAGCCTGCTTATAAGTAGTGGGTGGGGGTTGGAACTGTGCCCAAATTTCTTCGGCTTGGTCGCCCATAACATATAACAACAAATCAATTTTTTCTTCATCCTTTTTTTTCCCGTGACCGGCTACAGACATGTACCTGGAAAATCTTCTTTCTCATGCTTCCCACGCTGCCGGGGCTGCAAAGTCCATAGCTGGAGGCGGATGTAGGTTAGGTGCTACCCCACCCAGCTCACCAGCAGCCGTTTCTGTCGACATTACTGTTCTTCTAGTGTGTCTTAATTGGCAAACGCGTACGTATACACTTAAACTGCCCAGGAACCACCGCTGCCACCATGTACTATCATCCTAATAACTGGATAAGGTAGGAATAACAGAGTACTTATGTACACAACCAAGCCGTTCAGCCATCTTCTTTATTTGCCTCCTGTCGCCTCTACAATTTCAACTTTCACCCCAGAGTGAACTGGTTTGTTTCACAAACTCTTAGACTACCATTAACATAACCTTTACTTCTTCCTATCAAACAAAACATAACTTTTATTACAAAAGAGCAGCTATGTAAAATCGTCGTAGAAATTACATTTTTTTTTTATTTATGACTGACAATTACATTTTTTTATAAGTTATGACTGACCAAAACCTGTATGCATTTTTTAATGTTTGCTGCATTGCAAACATTCAGTGAATCCATCGCCTGCTTCGAAATAATTCCATAATAGACTTATTTTTTTTCCCCATAACTAACAATGTCTAGGTTTTGTTACTGTCAGAACTTACCTTGACTATAGTAAAATATACACAATTAAGAAAAGAAAAATACTACTGCATTAAAGAAAACTAATGCAAAAATGTAGTATAATAAATAAATAATACGTTTACATGTTAACTGTTAATATTTTTATTGCAGTCACTCAATGCTCGTAACTACACAGTGGTAAATAAAAAAATTACCCGGAAACGAAAATACCTTGTGTTTCATATTAAGACGGCAATACATTTCAAAGGCATGTTTTCTATGTAATTTGGTACAGGTACAAATGAAGATGTTTTCAGTAGCATAATTTTATTTCAAATAACAAAAATTTACTTAAAAATTCATACTTGGATCTCGTGACGTGACATGCGGTAGTTGGATAAACTGTTTCCTGAGAATAAAAAAGATAGCGCATCCTTGTATTTAATTACATGTTGGCGCTAACCAAAGTTAACACGAAGAGTAATTTATTATTTATTTTAAAGCATGAGTGCGAGTTAATTTGTAGGTATTGCGATTAACGAAAAAGTAATTTCCGATTAGTAATTCTTTGCTACTTTCCGAGTATAACATTGCAAGCATACGTATTTGCTATGATGTGTTTGTTACTTCTTGTTTCAGGGTGGCTAGCAAAACCTTAAAAAAAATTCCCTGACTTTTCCAGGTCAGCTGCTCTTATTTCCTTGACCAACAAAATATCAATAAAATTAACCAGGTTGCATAATCGCGACAAATTTTTTTTTGGGTGAATATTAAGAATCGCTACTCATCGTGTACCAGCCAAACTATTGATTTTAGATATATAGTTTATTTACTAAAACTGTTTCTGGGACGTTATAAGTAGTGCTACGTAAAAAAATGTTTTGTTAGGTTAAGTTAGGTTGTTAGGCCTGGTAAAAATTTTTATGTACGACTACTTCTAATGTCTCTAAAAGCCTTACGTAAAATTTTTTGTTAGGTTGCCTAATTTAGGTTAGGGAACCAAACATAATGTTTGTAACCTAACACAACTTAAACCAACCTAACCTAACAAAAAATTACGTAGGACTACTTATGTCTGTAGAAACATTTTTCATAATAAACTTTGTCTAAAATCAATAGTTTGTCCAGTAAACGATTAGTAGTGATACTTAATATTTATCTTTCTTGGTGAAGCTAAACACTACTAATCAACATAACTTCACCTTGAAGGAATTATATCATATCTTCATTATTTACAAAGCAACAAAGTCCTAGGAGTATTCAAATACAACAATTTTCACTTATGTCAATTCACTTTCCACTTTTAAAATTCTGTTGTTGTGAAGTTATGGAGATAAAAGCTCTCGATACCAGAATTAAAAGCATTTATAAATTGTCTAAAAACAGATGTGTAATACCTGGCCACTACACCATCACTCTTTGAATCCCAAAAACATTCTAAACTATAACTTTCTTCCCCTCTAGCAATTAACTCATTTTATACACGAAATACGACGCATAACAAAATGTGATGTAAAAACCTATCTTATCTCGCTGTAAATTAAGTTTCTTTGCTGTGACACTAATCAGGAAACATTGTTGTTTCACATGGTACAGATCTGAAAAAAATCACCTAGGCCTACCTTCACAGTTTAAACTCCCAGCCTACTTAGGGTTTTCTGCCTTCAATGTGGCTCATAACGGAACGCCGGCCCATGTTGCTTAAAGAAAAATTAACATTGCACGAATTGCACCTTGCAGAGTTATTACCAGAAACTTCGCGATTCATTTAATAGTAGTAGGATCGGTTCACCAATACAGTCTCTTTCTTCCTGTCATGACTGATTTCTCTAAATTAATTACGTTGTGGAAATAACACACATTGTACATACATTTCCAGATATTTTTAATGCACTTAATCATTTTCATAAACACACACGAGATCACGTCATGCTGTAACTTTTTTAACACCACCTTTGTCACTACACGAGCCAAAAAGTGCCGGCGTGTTTGACCATTACGCAATACGGTAGATAAAATACAATTTAAATGTAAATCCACGGACTTCAGACATGATGAGAAAATATTAAAACTCGCACAAACCATAGAAAAAATATTCGCGCCACGCCAAGTAAACAATAAACAACCGACAACGACGAACGTATCAGCATGCCGCATGGTAAGAACAAAAGCGAACAGAGAATCCTATGTTGCCAAGTCCACGCCTTCAATTTCTACTTACGAACACTCGGAGAAAAAGACCACAACTGTTTAAAACCCACGTTATTGACTATTAAAATTTACGACATTTTGAAAAAAGTACGCAAGAAACACCACGAGAGAGTAATTTTTTACCACTGTGGAAACTTGAAAACATCACAACACATTGTCAGGGAAACTATCGGTCTGGCAACACTGGCGGGAACCTATGAAAATTCTGGTACAAAATGCCAAACGAATCGTATTTGAGACGAAAAACTGGTACCACGCGTTAAATCCACTGTTTCACACAACTACAATATCGGTACGAAAAAATATTATGGCACTATAAAATTGGTATATGTACCAAGAAAATGGTACGTTGCATTCGCGAAAATGTTTGTTTACCAAATTTTGAAATTCCAGGTTTTTTTTTTAGAGAATTCCCTGACTTTTCCCTGACTTCTCCAGAAGTCTTATTAAATTCCCTGACTTTTCCCGGTTTTCCCGGTCACTCGCCACCCTGTGTTTAGATCTTCCTTTTCAGTCGTCACAAATGCAGTTAATGTTGTTATAAAATCACGTTTGCAATTTTAGAGAATGTGGTGGCAACTGCTAGACATGCTAAAATTAATTAGATCATCAATGTATGTACATTCATAAAGTGCAAGTGTTTTGTTGAAATAAATTGTCAAGTGCTGAAAGTTGTTATGCGGTAGGTACTTTTCAAGAACCGAGTGTACATTTATATAAATAAGCACTGAAGCAGTGAGATGTTCATTTATCCTTTCATTGTTTAAAACCTGGAGAAAAATAAACTAAATACTTGCAAAACATAATTGTATAACTACTTAACTTAGTCACAGACCTCTTCTCCAGATGTGTGGGAAGCCTACCCCGCTCCCACACACACAGTCAGGGCCATCATCAACACAATGGAGAAAGAAATCTTTCCCCAATGGGCATATAAAAAACCTGCTAACTGTTCATGGACCCCAGTTCAGCAGAACAGTCACTAAGGGGCAGAATCATGTATACGCTGGGAAGTTGAAGCTTAGGCCACCCTTACCTGCCACTCAACCACCCACACATTGCCATCCGAGGAGGGGAAATCGATGCAACAGTGTACTGATATATACATTTTCTACGCTCATTTCTCCCAATCTATTTGCATAAATCCGTGTTGCTGTATTTTGAAATCAGCATTAAATCATCGAGTTAGCCTAATATATTTGTACCTTCCAAATAAGCCAGTTTGTAAGTATTGTTATCCACTGTATATTTTCATGTTCAAAATTTCATAACCTCTGCCAAAGATAGTTGTAAACATGGATGTATTTATCAAATGTTGCCAACCCAGTGCATGGACTTTTGAACTGTAAGTACGGTCAATTTTACCATAATTATATATTTGTATAAGTGAAACCTCTTTACAACAAAAAAATTTTATAATGACCACCTGTCTATAACAACCAGACTTTGAGGAACCACAAAAATTTGTTATAGAAATTTGAAAATTTTAATAAATCGGTTGAAAATATGTTGGTGCAAAATCACATAACGATTCTCATGGTGAGCGCTGTATGCAAATTGGCCGTACCGAAACCTCCCACCCTTTTGAACCCAACACCTGTTTCCATGCGTGTCTCATGTCCTGCTTTTCATGGTTCCAGCAGCTTGGCATATTGCCGCACTTGCTGGACTCCAGCCTGCATGCTGCGGCAGATAGAGAGAGAGTGTGTGTGACCTTGCCGGCCGCAGCTGCTGTCATCACATCTCCCTCCCTGCCCTTGACCATGCACATCTGGGCACTTTTACTCCCCGCCCTTGTACTGGCAGGTCTGAGCACTTTCACTTATCAGTTGCTTATCAGTGTCACCTCTCGCCTGATGTAGAAGTTTGTCTTGTTTTTGTCCCTTCCTGCAATACACATATGCATGTAACCTTTATTGCTGCTTTTCAGTTTTTTGTTGGCAACTTATATGGAGCTTCAAATTGGAAACATATTTGTTAAATTTTTATGGACAGTTATTAATGACCGGTGCAGTTTTTTATGTTAATGTGTTTACTGTTTGGAAATGATGAAAGAAATACAGAGATGGTTGGCCAAGCGTGATAGACGGATGACTTGCGTGTTTTATACTCAGCAGAGATATACATACACAATGTAAAATTCCATAAATTGAATTGGGTGAAATAGAACGAGGACAAACAGGGTTCTTTGAAAATATTACCATGAAAATTGGGTTCTGGCTGATAGACTATGTTGTGTTACTGTCACTGAACCCAATGGTCCCTGCAGATAATCCCTCTTAGTTTTAGGTAACAAGAGTTGCCACTTCCTTATCCTCTCATACAACTGCTCCGCATCCACCGTGCCCACTCACGCACACACGACTAGACAAGACACGCCCCGTCCAGCCAAAACTGGCAAAGTTGAGCAAGGGCTGTGAATCCACGGCCAATAAGTATTCACAACACATAATAGACAACACAGGGTGAGGGGTGGGTCCACTCTATGAAGGCACAAAACACGTGAATTCACGTCAAATGTATTACCAATACCAGTTTACAGGAACGTGCACACTTGCCCAGAAGGTACATTACAAAAAACACAATTCAACATTATTATTCACAGGAACCTGCAGCGAGGGTTCATTAATACAATTGAAAAACACAATTACCAAGAAACCCAACTCTTACCCACACGTCACATCGACGCTCAGCTGGCACTTAATAAAATGAAAAAAGAGGGAAGGCAAAACAAACAAAGAAAACTAAAAGAAAACGGAACTAATAAAGTTAAACTTATCAAACAAAGAAACGCCGACGGAGCACATGGCGGCAGGAGGCCGGGTAGAGGAAGGGAAGTAGGGGAGGAAGAGGGTCTAGAAGACGGAGGTGACGAAGATAAGCGATGGGACCCGAACATCCATGAAGACCGGCGAGGCGGTGCGGGCCCATCAAATGGGGCACATCACAAACATAAGAGCACAGATGATTAAAGTCCAAGTTCCAACGGGTGCAGAAGTTATTCACAGGGCATAGTACAATAAATAGTGGCTGAGCCGAGAGTCCAAACACAAATAATCATCGGGGGTTCTATCAAGGGCATGCTGACCCCGCACAACCCAAGGTACTGGGGATAGAAGCAACATATTCCACAAGTAGATGTCCTGTATTCGTTGAGGAAAAAGTTGAAATTATTGAATTTTCATTACTGTCTTTACAGGATTATTATTATTATTCCAGAAATGTTCAGATTGCAACCAAATGTAGAACATGGTAAGGTACAAGTCTAAGACGTGGTTTTGTGTTATTCATGCTGCATTACTCTATTACAACTAACTAAATCATTAAAAAAAGGCACATTTTCCAGATAGTTTTCTTAAAAAAGTTAAGACAATTTTTATACATATCAAATGTCTTAGACAAATATATGACGTTACGAAACCTACTTCCAAAAACGATATAGGTACTTTAAACTTCATTTGTTCTCCTAAAAATTATAAATAAGGGTACATATGTTTCCCACTGTTTAGCATACCGTACAGTTTCCTTAAGACATCCCTGCATCCCACTGCCCTTAATCGCTGAATACAAGATCTCATCTCGGAGAACTGCCAGATGCCAAAGCGAGATAAGTCCATCTCCGATAGTCAGAAACAGCTGCTGCGACAGCTATTCTAAACTGTGAGTGACCATACGACCAACCACAATTATTAACGGCAGAGCTGTACCCTCTTCACCACCTCTGAGGGTGAATGTAACATACATCCTTATTTCAGGACATCACTGTCTCTGGGGTGTAATTCCTCTCTACCAGTAAGGATATCACAGTCTCAGCTCTACCAGCCGGTTAGTTATCCCAGATTAATGTCCTGCCGGGACTTAGCTACAGCAGCACACACCCCAAGCCAGGCGGCGACCAGGACAGAGGCAGGTCAAAGTTTCCTTTGAAGATTCCACTGAATCTTGCATGGCAGCTGGCATGGATGGTCATATGGAAAATATAGCCAACTGCTCGTGAATTTCATAGAAGATTTGGTAATTGATCATGTGCAATATTTAATAGAGGGTATTGTTATTCACTTACAATAATTAGGTCCAAAGTACTGTATTTAAGAGCAACTACATTTTCAAAAACCATCACACATATACTTCTGTAACAAATATAGTGTGAACAGTTATTCCAGAGAAGCCTTTATTAACTATCTGCATGGAAACTTGCCTAGCCAAACTTTTTGAAGCTTCCCGAAAACCTTGTATAGAACAAAGCATCATGGCATGACACACAACCTTATTTAGTTAGCAGTGATTTGCTTCCAGAGAAAATGGCTAGCATTGCTTTCATAGAATCAAACTTAACCAGCAGCGTAGTAGCCCACTACAAACACAAGAGACAGCCACATCCAGGGAAGATCTGCAAAGCCACGTACCTGCTGACTGTGTTCCACTAAGCAGCTTGCCTTCAAACACTTTGTTTTCATTTGTCGACAAAATAGTTTCATTCTCTTCTCTCCCCTTAGGATTTCTGGAAAAAAATCATTCAGAATAATACATTACAATACAATAAGTCAAAATGTGTGATTGTGAGTGACGTGTACTAACAAACTAAGTCGTGTGTGACATCAGCTCTAACATTATGCAAAGTGTGTGTTTGACACCTGGTAAAGAGTCGCTGCAGAGTCTAGGCAGTCTTCAAATCATTGAAAAATTGCTAATTGACACAAAAATGCCACTTCCTTAGGCAGCAAAACTTATACAATCTAGTTGCCTAGTTTATCACCTCTCCCATGGCAACTTACAGCAAAACAGCAACAGAGTTGTTTCCTTGGCTTTCATATTCTTGGAGAATGACTGTCACAACTACCTTCCTTGCTTGTGGAGGAGGAGAGGGGGGAGTGTTCCAATTAAAATGCTAAACAATGGAAAAATTTGGGCATCTGGCCCTGAGAAGTGTGAATGATGAACAGAGAATGCAGTTTCCTGAATGTAACTAACTTGCATAGCACAGAATACACTGACAACTAATAAAAAGTTATTTTAGAGTGAGATAGTTTAAAATTAAAATAAAATCAATACAACAATAATTTAAAATTACTTAATTTAGGAATTAATATCCAGGTGGGTCTAACAATCAAAATAAATCTATTATTTATCATTAAGGTCCAAAAACACGTCACATATTGTTGAATGAAAAATATACAGCATTGAAACATACTGTGAGTAAAATCCCACAATCCCCTGTCGTTATTTGTGTTGTTGTCGTCGTTCATCCATTTGGTGCCTTTTTCGCAAACCCCAATTTTGTTGGTTTTTTATTAATTTTTTTCTGCTTTTGTTGTTTTTTGTGTCGTCCTTCTCCAGTCGACTTATTCCACTTAGGAATTAATTTTGTGTTGTCTTCTGGGATATCATTAAATTCCTTCAAGGAATTATCTGTAGGTTTGATGTCTTGTTGATTACAACTTACTGACTTTTCATCTTTTGTTTTATTGTGGGATTTTCTACAATACAGCAACATTCGCCTACAATGGCATTTGTCCATTGAAACTTTTATGTTCATAATACTGTCAGTATACTACGAAATGCACTGACACTAGCCCAACTCTAATACAGTACTGGTATTTGTTAGTCTTTAATTAACATGTGTGCTGATCTATAATAGCGAGAGAGGAAGATTATTTACTAGGTGTAAGGATTTTTACCACGGGATATAATACACTAATGTTTGGGGATGTACAGCGCAACTTACGTAAATTTGCAGCTATGCAACTTTTTGACAAAGATGTGCCAACGAGATAAAGCACAGGATGAGGTAGCGGCTGATAAAAAAAAACAAGCTCGTATGGCACATTTGTGACACTCGCTGTGTCTCTGTCTCTCTTCTTCGTGTTTCGTTGAACACAGCAGCTGCAGACAGCAGTGTTGCTTGTTATCACATGTGAAACGGAAGTCTTTGATTGGATGTAGAGTGGGGCAGGAAGGCCACCCACTACTGGTGCTGAAAATTTTTTTCTCTTAATAATTCTTGCCTCAAGCGAAGAAAAAGCGAGATCCGTTACTACATATAGTTTACAACCACAGTATTATTTCTGCAGATATGGTTTCTTCACTGGTAAAATGTTATCTAGGCTGAAGAATGAATGCTCAAACCACAGAGCATGTGGATTTGCTTAGGAAAGTTGAGGAAAAAGACACATATAGTCATGACAGATTTTTTTGCTTCAAAACAAACAACAAATTACATGGTCTTGACTAAAAACAGGGTGTTTACAAATATCTGGCCAACCAACTTCAGGACCTTTTCAGGACCTTATAGTGACCACCAAACGTAAATTTTTGCGTAAACTGTAAGCAGCAATTTTTGTTTAAATTAAATCATATGAGGTCAGCAAATATCTAGCATCCCAATTCCAAAACATTGTTAGGACCTTGGTATATTTTCACAACCATTTACAGTAATAACATTTTAATACAATGCCATAATGTCACTATAAAAAACAAATATTATGTTATGTGACACAAGAAAACAAAATGGCAAATGATTTAAAATAACTTACAAAATACTAACATAGCTGATACATACTGCTAGCAGTAATTAAAAAAAGTGAAATCTGGAGCTTACTCTTTTAAATAGTAGAATATAATGAAAAGTTTTCTATTTTCTTACTTCACTTTTTTTCATGTAATTTGTTGTGTACATCAGTTCCAATCTTCATTACCTAGGATCGTTTACATTATTCTTGCACATTTATTTACACTTATGATCTAGGAGTTTGAATATTATACAAAACGACTATCCTCTATACAGAGTTATCATAAGTTTGTGATGCGTTTCATTTTTAAAATATTTACACTTACAGTGTTTCCTTCAGATGGGATATCTTATTCTCAAGATTCTTTACTTCTGTTATCTGCTCCATTAATCTCTTCTTAAACATTTCCAGTTCCTTTAGCTCACTTCGTTTTCTTTTCCTATCTTCTTCACTGTTTTTCATCTTCTGTTTTTCTGCAAGTGCTTCTTGTCGCTTTGCAGTAGAGTTTCTCACAGCCAAAAACATCCTCTTAGAAATTGGAATGTTTGCAACATTTCCAGCTGCAGTAACAGCTCCATAAACGCTCCTCATAGCAATGAGCGAATGCTCTTTTAAGTTCTTAACTGTAGTGACTCAAATGACTACTGTAAATGTAAGACTGTTGACATTGTTTTTGACTAGCGAAGTGTGCATCATGAGGGCGGATTGTAAACATGTACCCGCAAGGGATCGTTAGGTTTAATAAAACAGGAGATATAACAGTGGCGACGAACATGGGATTCATTCTAGCAAATTGGACGGAGTGAAACAGTAATTAGCACGTGAATATCAAAGTTATTTGGTTGGAGTAGTGACCAGCGCGCCGTGCACGAAAACACCGGAGTTGGAAATGGCATCCTTTGGGAAGATCGAGGAGTTCAACGAGGATAACGGAGACTTTGAGTGTTATGTCGAAAGGTTGGAACATTATTTCAGAGCAAATAAGATCAAGGACGAAGAAAAGCGCAGTGTGTTTTTAACGATAATCGGGCCGAAGGCATACGCGGTCCTTAAAAACTTGTGTGTCCCTGACAAATCGGGCGCGAAAACATATGAACAGTTAGTGGCGTTATTACAAAACCATTTCGCTCCAACAAAAATCGTCATTGCGGAAAGAGTGAAATCATTGAGGCGGAAGCAGCACAGTTCCGAGAGCATCTCGGAATACGCTGTGGATTTGCAGAAGTTATCACTGTCTTGTGATTATAAACAGTTTCTCGACGAGGCGTTACGTGATGCGTTCGTCACTAGGTTATATAATGAAGAAATTGTCCAGAGATTGTTAGTGGAGGAGGAGCTAAACTTCAAGACAGCAGTGGAAAAAGCAGGGATACTAGAGTCAGCCATGAAGCATTCCAAAGAGCTGCGGCCAAGGCAATTGGCAGAGGAAAATAAAGTAAGTGGAAGTGGACATGCGTATGCAATAATGCAAGGTAGGCAGTTTGGAAATAGGGGAAGAGGGAAGAGTCAAGGTAGTGTAGTGAAAAAAGAGAGAGGGGTCGGTCAAACTAAAAGTTGCTACAGATGCAATAATAGTAATCATTTAGCTGCACAATGTCCCTATTCCAACTATATCTGTAAGGCGTGCAACAAAAGAGGACACTTACAGAGAGTTTGTCGTAGCAGAGGTGTAAATAGAGTGGAAGAAGTCAGGGAAGAGGACGGAATGGATTTGTTAAATATTGACTTTAATGGAACGGAAGACAGGAAAGGTGAGTTCACAGTGGAAGTGCGGCTGAATGGAAAAAAAGAAAGGATGACAGTCGACACGGGAACTTTGGTTTCAGTTTGTTGGGATAGAGTATATGACAATAAACTGAAAGAAATACCACTACGCAAGTCTGTGTTGAAGCTCAAAACATATTCTAGGGAACCACTGACTGTTCTAGGCGAGTGTATGATTCCAGTGGAACATAACAATCAGAAGAGGACACTGCCTCTGGTGGTGATACGGAGTACATGAGCCCCACCGCCTACCCTGATGGGAAGAAATTGGCTGGACCGACTGCAACTTGACTGGTCAGCAATTTTCAGCCGGAAGGGGAACGTCGAAAAAGGAAATAAGATTGGTCAGATTGATGATAAGGACGCAGAAGGGGTGAATAGGGAAGCATTGATACACGAGTTAAAAAGGAAATATCAGTCAGTGTTCAAAGAGCAAGCTGGCGTCATTAAGGGTGTGGAAGCACAAATTGTCATCAAGGAGGGGGCAGTTCCGGTATTTTGCAAAGCTAGGAAGGTGCCGTACGCAATGAAGGAAGTAGTGGATGACGAGATTGATCAGCTGGTGCAGAAGGGTGCCATGTACCCAGTGTCAAGGTCTGAGAGGGCAACTCTGATAGTCTGTGTACGGAAGAGAGACAATAGTATCAGAATGTGTGCCAATCTAAAAATAACATTAAACCCTGTGGTACAGATGGACCATTACCCACTACCATCGCCAACGGACCTGTTTACAGTGCTGACAGGGGGAAAAGTGTTTTCAGTGCTCGACTTGCGTTCGGCATATACCCAGTTACCAGTGAGTGAACAAAGTCAACAATTCTTAACAATCAACACTCACAGAGGGTTGTTTCGTTTTACTAGATTACCATTCGGGTTGTGCAGTGCACCTAGTATATTCCAAAAGATGATTGACGAAGTGTTAAGGGGGTTACCTGGAGTAGTAGCATATCAGGACGACATCTTGGTTGTGGGGTCTGATCTGAAGGATGTTTATGGGAAGCTGGAAGCAGTGTTTGAACGTCTCCAGGAACATAATTTGTGCATTAGGAAAGACAAGTGCAAATTGCTGTGCAAAAGTGTAGTATATTTGGGACACAGGTTGGATGCTGAAGGATTACACCCTATGCAGGAAAAAGTGAAGGCTATCCAGGAAGCGCCGGCACCAATGGATGTAACGCAACTGCGAGCATACTTAGGTTTGTTACAATTTTATTGCAAGTTTTTGCCAAACACTGCTTCAATACTGCACCCATTATACCAGCTGCTGAAACAGGAAATACAATGGAAGTGGGCACCTGACTGTGAGAAAGCGTTCGCAGAGAGCAAAAAGATATTACTAGCGAGTGATGTCTTAGTTCCGTATGACCCCAAGCTGGAGCTAGTGGTGACAGCAGATGCCAGTGCATATGGGTTAGGGGCAGTGCTCTCACATCGCTGGCCATCAGGGGAGGAGAGACCAATAGCGTTCGCATCAAGGACGCTGACAAAAACAGAGATGGCATATAGCCAAGTGGAAAGAGAGGCACTGGCATTGGTTTTTTCGGTAAAAAAATTCCACCCCTACCATTACGGCCATAAGTTTGAACTAGTCACGGATCATCAAGCATTGGTAACCCTGTTTGACAGTAAAAAGGGAACCCCCGTGATGGCTGCAGCAAGAATACAATGTTGGGCGATGTTCCTCGCACTGTATCAATACCATGTGAGATATAAGAAAGGATCTGAGATAGGGGCTGCGGACGGGCTGTCGAGAGTACCGAGACAAGAGAGGGTAAAGGATTCTTGGGAGAGTATGGACGAAGGTGAGTCAGTGTTCTTTTTCTCTGCACTGGATGAGTTACCACTAACAGCACGGGACATTGCTCAAGCAACGAAACAGGACCCTATCCTCGCAAGAGAACTGGACCAGACTCAGCACGGCTGGGATGAAATAGTAGTTGAACCTGAAATGAAGCCGTTTGCGTGTAGAAAGTTGTAATTGTCTGTTGAACAGGACTGTGTCTTATGGGGAAATCGGGTGGTGATACCACATCAGTTGCGGGGTAACGTGCTAAAATTATTACATGAAGAACACCCAGGGGTCACCCGAATGAAGATGCTGGCACGAGGTTATGTATGGTGGCCCAAGATGGATGCACAAATTGAAGAAGTGGTGCAGCATTGTGACAGTTGCCAGATGGGACAGAGGGCAACACAACCAGTTCCACTACAAACTTGGGCTTGGCCTGGACGACGGTGGCAGAGAGTGCATATGGACTTCGCAGAAAAAGGTAAATGTAAAATCCTTATTGTCGTGGATGCTTTCTCGAAGTGGGTTGAAGCTTTTCCCATGCATTCCACAAATGCATTTCATACAGTCGCCCGGTTAAGAACATTGTTTGCACAATTTGGACTCCCGGAAGTTGTTGTAACAGATAATGGACCACCGTTCCAATCCAAAGAATTCGAGACCTTCTTGAGTACCAATGGGATAAGACACATGAAAACACCACCTTATCACCCGCAATCCAATGATGCTGCGGAGCGACAAGTACAAACTATTAAAGTAGCACTATTGAAGCAGATAACGGGGGGATGTTCTGACCGCACAATGCAGCACAAGTTGGATGTAGTATTATTTGCACACAGAAACACACCACACTCTGTAACCCACGTAACACTAGCAGAACTATTTTTGAAATGTAAACCCCGCACAAGGCTAACTTTGTTGAAACCATCCTTGCTGCGATCTATGGAAACCCAGCAAGTTCAGATGACAGCACGAATAAATGAGAGGAGAGGTGCCCTCAGGAGTTTTGTGGTGGGAGAAGACGTATGGGTGAAAACAGTACGAGGGGAAGAGGTTAACTGGGTCAAAGGCAAGGTGAAAAAAGTTATAAGCGCAGTGACATACAGTAAAACTCGCTTAAGACGTTCCCACGAGATACGTTTTCCCAGCTGAGTCGTTTGGTTCGTTTGGTCCCATCACTTTTGTCATAAGAGCCATGGTTAATTTTCCCACATGTTACGTTTTGCCACGTGCCTGATTTCCCGCGTAATACGGTCAACTTTTGTAAAAAAAAAATGTAATTTTTATAAACGTAATGAACACGATTTTCATTAGGAAACAAACTGAAAGGAAACTGCAAAAAAAATACCGCATTTGTTTACGTTTTTGTACCGTCATCATAGATAACTGACGTGAGATATAGCGTTCCATAGACAGCGAGCAGGTATACTCAGGATGGCCAACGCATGCGAGTAACACGAATAAATATAATCTGTCATTGGTGAAACCCGTAGCAGATCGACCGTCATCGCGTGTAATGCTTGCGCTCACCGCACAATAAATTCAAGATGGCGGCAAGAGAATTGCCGCCGCCGCTAGCACTATCGATTGTATGGAACGCTATCGATCGGTGTACCTGCGTTGGCAACACTGATCTCTTTACGTGCGTTCGTTTGTCTTTGTTTTCGCAAACCATAACTAACCTAAACTTTGCGAAACGTGTTTGAAAATAGGCGTATTTTAGCGGTTGAATTGGACACAAGCTGTTAACAAGCGTTTGCCGAATTTGTTTGCATTTACAAGAAATTGCTAAAATGCAATATTCAGTAGACATAAATGGCTTCCACCATGGAGTTACGAAATTGTGTACTTGTTATTGTCTTATCAGGAATAGAATTGGACTGTATAAAGGAAAATACTTCTTCACGAATATGTTTATTGGAAAATAAACTACTTTCACTATTTTTTTTTACATGTACAACATAATAAAGTGTAGAAATAAATTTAATTGTGCACCAGTATATGATGAAAAATTAATATTGCATAATTTTATTTTAAAATAACGTAAGTTTCGTCCATATTTCACATAAATACAGTTTGTTTTGGTTTCAGATTTGTTCGAAACAAAACAGGAAATGAAAGTAAAGGTAAACATCCTGTGAACAAACCCTGTAACCATCCTCCTGCCTCGGTTGCCAGAAACCTGCAAACACCCTCAGCCTGGTTCCAGCATGTTTGCAAACACCCTTGTAAACTAGAGCGCTAAAATGCTCTGTTTACAGGTACCGCTACCAATTCAACCGCTAAAATACGCCTATTGTTACGTTATGAAAAGATTAGGGATGGGTCGTATCGATTCTTCGATGCTTCGATTCCACCAGTTCTTCTCGGAATCGGAATCGTCGATTCCCTTTTCGAGATTTCAAAAAACAACAACAAGAAAAGTTAATAAAATGAGCTTATTAACCTTTATTTTATGGTATTAATGATTAAAATTGCCAGCTACCGCAATTTTAATTGTATTTAATATCAACAAAAATTAAATTTTCCACAAAATTGCATCAAGCTCTAGCTCGTAAACTTGCTTTCATCCTAACATCTTTATGAAACCCTTTTTTTTGCCGAAAGTAGTCATTTATTTATGAAAATTTAGTTACACAATCACCGGTAATAGGTCATTTACACGGAACACTTCCCTAACTATACAATTTAAATGTTAAACGTAACATAACCACGAAACGGCATATTTATTTACGTTCACGTTTCAACAACACCAAGGTTTCTGTTGTTTTTTCGTAGTTGTAAAGTTTGCCGTGTAGAGCGCTGCGTATGAGCCACGGTCGTAGAAGTACAGGTCTGGACACTCGCCTATCTAACAATGTATTTTGCTTGACCCCCTTGTTGTGTGGCTGTAGTTCACCAAGTTACCGAGAATGTCGTACTTTTTGGCGCTGTTTTCCGGGCGGTCAGACTCAAACTCCGTCCACTTTTTTCCATTGTTAAATTTATAAAGTAAATAAAGATTGCTGGAGCCTTTTCTTAAATTTGTGGGCGAAGAAAGTATTTCATAAATTGATAAAAAATATGTTTTGATAAACTGTTTATCTGAGCGGAAAGGAAGTGGGCGGAGTTTAGTCCGACCGCCGTAACATCAGCGCCAATAAAACACAATATTCTCGGTAACTTGGTGAACTACAGCCAAACAACAAGGGGGTCAAGTTTCCAGGCGAGTGTCCAGACCTGTTCTTCTACGGCCGTGGTATGAGCCAATGAGAATGAATACCGCCGCCATGTTGTATAGTTTATAGTTGATTTTGTTTATGTTTACTCCGTGCCCGTTAGGCGCATTTTTGTTTTGCTTTTGCGCAATCTTAGTGAGCTATTATTGACAAATTCGAGATACCGTTTCAATAAATAGCAGATAAATGTAAGAAAATAGTTTCTTATGCTTCGTCCGCAAGTCTCATATTTATTTTTGTGCTGTTTATTCGTCAAACGTCTTGGGCTGAAAAAATAACCTCTACGGCCTATTTCATTAACCAAGATAAAACTGTTTGTAAGACGTCTAGTCTACTGTGCTGTATTTTTAATTTACTCTGCGTGCTTATTTTGACATATAATTCAAGTTATGACAGTCAATAGGCGTTGTCAACCAATCTGTAAAACCTAATGGTTTTATGAATAAATGTGCAACACAAAATATAAAGTAGTGTGTTTTTCGTAATGGCTTATTTTCCCTGACATTACTCTGCTTATAATTTAGCCTAGTTTTTAAATTTTCTGTGATTATTTACAATCAAAAAATTTGTATGAATCGTTTGTTTCGGGCATTGACATTTTAAGTAATTATGTCAGAAGTTTGGAATCATTTTACTATTTGTCAATTTAATGACAAATTTGCAGTATGCAATTACTGCAAAGTAA